>CM072220.1:80703724-80746224 GCA_036851935.1 Coregonus suidteri
CAGTACAGTTACCTCTGACAACATATTACAGTAGTTACCTCTGACAACATATTACAGTAGTTACCTCTGACAACATATTACAGTAGTTACCTCTGACAACATATTACAGTAGTTACCTCTGACAACATATTACAGTAGTTACCTCTGACAACATATTACACCTCTGTACAGTTACCTCTGACAACATATTACAGTAGTTACCTCTGACAACATATTACAGTAGTTACCTCTGACAACATATTACAGTAGTTACCTCTGACAACATATTACAGTAGTTACCTCTGACAACATATTACAGTAGTTACCTCTGACAACATATTACAGTAGTTACCTCTGACAACATATTACAGTAGTTACCTCTGACAACATATTACAGTATAGTTACCTCTGACAACATATTACAGTACAGTTACCTCTGACAACATATTACAGTAGTTACCTCTGACAACATATTACAGTAGTTACCTCTGACAACATATTACAGTAGTTACCTCTGACAACATATTACAGTAGTTACCTCTGACAACATATTACAGTAGTTACCTCTGACAACATATTACAGTAGTTACCTCTGACAACATATTACAGTAGTTACCTCTGACAACATATTACAGTAGTTACCTCTGACAACATATTACAGTAGTTACCTCTGACAACATATTACAGTAGTTACCTCTGACAACATATTACAGTAGTTACCTCTGACAACATATTACAGTAGTTACCTCTGACAACATATTACAGTAGTTACCTCTGACAACATATTACAGTAGTTACTTCTGACAACATATTACAGTACAGTTACCTCTGACAACATATTACAGTAGTTACCTCTGACAACATATTACAGTAGTTACCTCTGACAACATATTACAGTAGTTACCTCTGACAACATATTACAGTAGTTACTTCTGACAACATATTACAGTATAGTTACCTCTGACAACATATTACAGTAGTTACCTCTGACAACATATTACAGTATAGTTACCTCTGACAACATATTACAGTAGTTACCTCTGACAACATATTACAGTACAGTTACCTCTGACAACATATTACAGTATAGTTACCTCTGACAACATATTACAGTATAGTTACCTCTGACAACATATTACAGTAGTTACCTCTGACAACATATTACAGTAGTTACCTCTGACAACATATTACAGTATAGTTACCTCTGATAACATATTACAGTAGTTACCTCTGACAACATATTACAGTAGTTACCTCTGACAACATATTACAGTAGTTACCACTGACAACATATTACAGTAGTTACTTCTGACAACATATTACAGTAGTTACCTCTGACAACATATTACAGTAGTTACCTCTGACAACATATTACAGTAGTTACCTCTGACAACATATTACAGTAGTTACCTCTGACAACATATTACAGTAGTTACTTCTGACAACATATTACAGTATAGTTACCTCTGACAACATATTACAGTAGTTACCTCTGACAACATATTACAGTAGTTACCTCTGACAACATATTACAGTAGTTACCACTGACAACATATTACAGTAGTTACTTCTGACAACATATTACAGTATAGTTACCTCTGACAACATATTACAGTAGTTACCTCTGACAACATATTACAGTAGTTACCTCTGACAACATATTACAGTATAGTTACCTCTGACAACATATTACAGTAGTTACCTCTGACAACATATTACAGTAGTTACCTCTGACAACATATTACAGTAGTTACCTCTGACAACATATTACAGTAGTTACCTCTGACAACATATTACAGTAGTTACCACTGACAACATATTACAGTAGTTACTTCTGACAACATATTACAGTATAGTTACCTCTGACAACATATTACAGTACCGTTACCTCTGACAACATATTACAGTAGTTACCTCTGACAACATATTACAGTAGTTACCACTGACAACATATTACAGTAGTTACCTCTGACAACATATTACAGTAGTTACCTCTGACATACAGTATTACAGTACAGTAGTTACCTCTGACAACATATTACAGTAGTTACCTCTGACAACATATTACAGTAGTTACCTCTGACAACATATTACAGTAGTTACCTCTGTCAACATATTACAGTAGTTACCTCTGACAACATATTACAGTAGTTACCTCTGACAACATATTACAGTAGTTACCTCTGACAACATATTACAGTAGTTACCTCTGACAACATATTACAGTAGTTACCTCTGACAACATATACAGTAGTTACCTCTGACAACATATTACAGTAGTTACCACTGACAACATATTACAGTAGTTACTTCTGTCAACATATTACAGTATAGTTACCTCTGACAACATATTACAGTATAGTTACCTCTGACAACATATTACAGTAGTTACCTCTGACAACATATTACAGTAGTTACCTCTGACAACATATTACAGTAGTTACCTCTGACAACATATTACAGTAGTTACCTCTGACAACATATTACAGTAGTTACCTCTGACAACATATTACAGTAGTTACCTCTGACAACATATTACAGTAGTTACCTCTGACAACATATTACAGTAGTTACCTCTGACAACATATTACAGTAGTTACCTCTGACAACATATTACAGTAGTTACCTCTGACAACATATTACAGTAGTTACCTCTGACAACATATTACAGTAGTTACCTCTGACAACATATTACAGTAGTTACCTCTGACAACATATTACAGTAGTTACCTCTGACAACATATTACAGTAGTTACCTCTGACAACATATTACAGTAGTTACCTCTGACAACATATTACAGTAGTTACCTCTGACAACATATTACAGTAGTTACCTCTGACAACATATTACAGTAGTTACCTCTGACAACATATTGGGTTAATATAAGAAGGTAAAATAGGGATGAGGAAGTCATTGATAAATGTCCTTCGATGTAATTCAGGGAGATGGAAGGAAAGTGAATATCAGCAGATGTCAATTTGCCATGACTTGTTCATCAAACTGTTTTGTCTGGTATTTAGATATTATTGCCTACAGTATGAGTGATGTGTTATTGCCTACTGATTGAATAATGTGTAAAGTAAAATGGAAGTGTTTAAACTAGAATGACTGGGAGAAGTACAGAAGTGTTTCTAGAAGGAGGAACATATTACAGGTCATGATAAACTGTTGAACTGACTGTCTATAGAGAAGTACAGAAGTGTTTCTAGAAGGAGGGAGGTCATGATAAACTGTTGAACTGACTGTCTATAGAGAAGTACAGAAGTGTTTCTAGAAGGAGGGAGGTCATGATAAACTGTTGAACTGACTGTCTATAGAGAAGTACAGAAGTGTTTCTAGAAGGAGGGAGGTCATGATAAACTGTTGTTGAACTGACTGTCTATAGAGAAGTACAGAAGTGTTTCTAGAAGGAGGGAGGTTATGATAAACTGTTGAACTGACTGTCTATAGAGAAGTACAGAAGTGTTTCTAGATGGAGGGAGGTCATGATAAACTGTTGAACTGACTGTCTATGGAGAAGTACAGAAGTGTTTCTAGAAGGAGGGAGTTCATGATAAACTGTTGAACTGACTGTCTATAGAGAAGTACAGAAGTGTTTCTAGAAGGAGGGAGGTCATGATAAACTGTTGAACTGACTGTCTATAGAGAAGTACAGAAGTGTTTCTAGAAGGAGGGAGGTCATGATAAACTGTTGAACTGACTGTCTATAGAGAAGTACAGAAGTGTTTCTAGAAGGAGGGAGGTTACATATGATAAACTGTTGAACTGACTGTCTATAGAGAAGTACAGAAGTGTTTCTAGAAGGAGGGAGGTTACGATAAACTGTTGAACTGACTGTCTATAGAGAAGTACAGAAGTGTTTCTAGAAGGAGGGAGGTTACGATAAACTGTTGAACTGACTGTCTATAGAGAAGTACAGAAGTGTTTCTAGAAGGAGGGAGGTCACGATAAACTGTTGAACTGACTGTCTATAGAGAAGTACAGAAGTGTTTCTAGAAGGAGGGAGGTCACGATAAACTGTTGAACTGACTGTCTATAGAGAAGTACAGAAGTGTTTCTAGAAGGAGGGAGGTTACGATAAACTGTTGAACTGACTGTCTATAGAGAAGTACAGAAGTGTTTCTAGAAGGAGGGAGGTCATGATAAACTGTTGAACTGACTGTCTATAGAGAAGTACAGAAGTGTTTCTAGAAGGAGGGAGGTCATGATAAACTGTTGAACTGACTGTCTATAGAGAAGTACAGAAGTGTTTCTAGAAGGAGGGAGGTCATGATAAACTGTTGAACTGACTGTCTATAGAGAAGTACAGAAGTGTTTCTAGAAGGAGGGAGTTCATGATAAACTGTTGAACTGACTGTCTATAGAGAAGTACAGAAGTGTTTCTAGAAGGAGGGAGGTCATGATAAACTGTTGTTGAACTGACTGTCTATAGAGAAGTACAGAAGTGTTTCTAGAAGGAGGGAGGTCATGATAAACTGTTGTTGAACTGACTGTCTATAGAGAAGTACAGAAGTGTTTCTAGAAGGAGGGAGGTCATGATAAACTGTTGAACTGACTGTCTATAGAGAAGTACAGAAGTGTTTCTAGAAGGAGGGAGGTCATGATAAACTGTTGTTGAACTGACTGTCTATAGAGAAGTACAGAAGTGTTTCTAGAAGGAGGGAGGTCATGATAAACTGTTGTTGAACTGACTGTCTATAGAGAAGTACAGAAGTGTTTCTAGAAGGAGGGAGGTCATGATAAACTGTTGTTGAACTGACTGTCTATAGAGAAGTACAGAAGTGTTTCTAGAAGGAGGGAGGTCATGATAAACTGTTGAACTGACTGTCTATAGAGAAGTACAGAAGTGTTTCTAGAAGGAGGGAGGTCATGATAAACTGTTGAACTGACTGTCTATAGAGAAGTAAAGAAGTGTTTCTAGAAGGAGGGAGGTCATGATAAACTGTTGAACTGACTGTCTATAGAGAAGTACAGAAGTGTTTCTAGAAGGAGGGAGGTTACGATAAACTGTTGAACTGACTGTCTATAGAGAAGTACAGAAGTGTTTCTAGAAGGAGGGAGGTCATGATAAACTGTTGTTGAACTGACTGTCTATAGAGAAGTACAGAAGTGTTTCTAGAAGGAGGGAGGTTACGATAAACTGTTGAACTGACTGTCTATAGAGAAGTACAGAAGTGTTTCTAGAAGGAGGGAGGTTATGATGATGAAACTGTTGAACTGACTGTCTATAGAGAAGTACAGAAGTGTTTCTAGAAGGAGGGAGGTCATGATAAACTGTTGTTGAACTGACTGTCTATGGAGAAGTACAGAAGTGTTTCTAGAAGGAGGGAGGTTATGATAAACTGTTGTTGAACTGACTGTCTATAGAGAAGTACAGAAGTGTTTCTAGAAGGAGGGAGGTCATGATAAACTGTTGAACTGACTGTCTATAGAGAAGTACAGAAGTGTTTCTAGAAGGAGGGAGGTCATGATAAACTGTTGAACTGACTGTCTATAGAGAAGTACAGAAGTGTTTCTAGAAGGAGGGAGGTTATGATAAACTGTTGAACTGACTGTCTATGGAGAAGTACAGAAGTGTTTCTAGAAGGAGGGAGGTCATGATAAACTGTTGAACTGACTGTCTATAGAGAAGTACAGAAGTGTTTCTAGAAGGAGGGAGGTCATGATAAACTGTTTGAACTGACTGTCTATAGAGAAGTACAGAAGTGTTTCTAGAAGGAGGGAGGTCATGATAAACTGTTGTTGAACTGACTGTCTATGGAGAAGTACAGAAGTGTTTCTAGAAGGAGGGAGGTCATGATAAACTGTTGAACTGACTGTCTATGGAGAAGTACAGAAGTGTTTCTAGAAGGAGGGAGGTCATGATAAACTGTTGAACTGACTGTCTATAGAGAAGTACAGAAGTGTTTCTAGAAGGAGGGAGGTCATCATAAACTGTTGTTGAACTGACTGTCTATAGAGAAGTACAGAAGTGTTTCTAGAAGGAGGGAGGTCATGATAAACTGTTGAACTGACTGTCTATGGAGAAGTACAGAAGTGTTTCTAGAAGGATGGAGGTCATGATAAACTGTTGAACTGACTGTCTATAGAGAAGTACAGAAGTGTTTCTAGATGGAGGGAGGTTATGATAAACTGTTGAACTGACTGTCTATAGAGAAGTACAGAAGTGTTTCTAGAAGGAGGGAGGTTATGATAAACTGTTGTTGAACTGACTGTCTATGGAGAAGTACAGAAGTGTTTCTAGAAGGAGGGAGTTCATGATAAACTGTTGAACTGACTGTCTATAGAGAAGTACAGAAGTGTTTCTAGAAGGAGGGAGGTCATGATAAACTGTTGAACTGACTGTCTATGGAGAAGTACAGAAGTGTTTCTAGAAGGAGGGAGGTCACGATAAACTGTTGAACTGACTGTCTTTAGAGAAGTACAGAAGTGTTTCTAGAAGGAGGGAGGTTACGATAAACTGTTGAACTGACTGTCTATAGAGAAGTACAGAAGTGTTTCTAGAAGGAGGGAGGTCATGATAAACTGTTGAACTGACTGTCTATAGAGAAGTACAGAAGTGTTTCTAGAAGGAGGGAGTTTACGATAAACTGTTGAACTGACTGTCTATAGAGAAGTACAGAAGTGTTTCTAGAAGGAGGGAGGTTACGATAAACTGTTGTTGAACTGACTGTCTATAGAGAAGTACAGAAGTGTTTCTAGAAGGAGGGAGTTCATGATAAACTGTTGAACTGACTGTCTATAGAGAAATACAGAAGTGCCCAGGTGCTGTTTCAATCTTCAGGAATGTCAGTAATTTGAGGGTAGAACTGTAGACGATCAAGTTCTAGGTTCCAGTTCTTTGTTCTGCGTTCCAGTTCTTTGTTCTGCGTTCCAGTTCTTTGTTCCTCCTTTCACCACCCTGCTCTTCCCCCTCAAGCTGTTGTGTCAGGATTAGACCCTAAGCTCTCATGCCATGCCAAGGTGTGTGTATGTTTGTGTGTGTGTGTGTGTGTGTGGGCGCTTGCGTCTGTTAAGAGCATATCCCAAGCTCCATGATACTAATAAAGCAATTATACTTCTGTTATTATGTATCTGTTAACTTAATGTTTTTGATTTCAGATCACATCTTCAATTATCACTAACTAAAATCCACTTTCATTATCCTAATTAATAATGTTCTTATATAAGTCAGCGTTCACACAGCAGAAAATACCATTGTGCTAACTCATAAAAGTACAGCCCTGGGTTCGGTTCACTCAGTTTTGTGCCCTAGGCGATCAGACTCCAAACCGCCCATTAACGTCTTCTAAAAAATATTTTCTTCTGGCTCTGGATTAGATTTCTGTTTTCATTTCTCACAACAAACAGAACAGTAGCTTAAGGTAACTCCCCATAAACGCCAAGCCTTGGATTGGCTCCAGCCATATGACGGACGGACCGGTTAGAAAACGAAGAGGTGTGTGTACAGGTACCTGGAACTGTGACTGTGGTATCAACCACCACGGCTAGTTGGCACAGTTCAAAGGCCTCTCCTCTCTTCTCTCTTCAGAACTTCCTTGGTGGATTGTTTCATCTTGACATGTTCGTTGGTTTCGCGTCATTCTGCTCGACGGGATGTGATTTTGTGTGGGGGGCCCTGACGTGTGTTAAGCCCCATCCTGACACATCATGAGGACACGCGACAAGGGCTTGGTTACAGCTTGAGAGAAAACACACGTCTGTCTCGTTGAAACCAAGAGACGAGAGGAGAGGAGAGGAGAGGAGAAAAGAAAGTGATGAGAAAAGACAAGAAGAGGAGAGAAAAGAATGGAAGAGACGAGAGGAGAGATGAGAAGAGGAGAGAAGGGAAGAGAGAAAAGTCAACTTGTCAGGTGCAAGTCCATTCCACATGTCCAGTCCAACAGTTTATAACCAATAGTCCAGTCCAACAGTTTATAACCAATAGTCCAGTCCAACAGTTTATAACCAATAGTCCAGTCCAACAGTTTATTACCAATAGTCCAATTCAACAGTTTATAACCAATAGTCCAATTCAACAGTTTATAACCAATAGTCCAGTCCAACAGTTTATTACCAATAGTCCAATTCAACAGTTTATAACCAATAGTCCAATTCAACAGTTTATTACCAATAGTCCAATTCAACAGTGTATTACCAATAGTCCAATTCAACAGTTTATTACCAATAGTCCAGTTCAACAGTTTATTACCAATAGTCCAATTCAACAGTTTATTACCAATAGTCCAATTCAACAGTTTATTACTAATAGTCCAATTCAACAATGTATTACCAATAGTCCAATTCAACAGTTTATTACCAATAGTCCAGTTCAACAGTTTATTACCAATAGTCCAATTCAACAGTTTATAACCAATAGTCCAGTTCAACAGTTTATTACCAATAGTCCAATTCAACAGTTTATTACCAATAGTCCAATTCAACAGTTTATAACCAATAGTCCAATTCAACAGTTTATAACCAATAGTCCAGTTCAACAGTGTATTACCAATAGTCCAATTCAACAGTTTATTACCAATAGTCCAGTTCAACAGTTTATTACCAATAGTCCAATTCAACAGTTTATTACCAATAGTCCAATTCAACAGTTTATTACTAATAGTCCAATTCGACAGTGTATTACCAATAGTCCAATTCAACAGTTTATTACCAATAGTCCAGTTCAACAGTTTATTACCAATAGTCCAATTCAACAGTTTATAACCAATAGTCCAGTTCAACAGTTTATTACCAATAGTCCAATTCAACAGTTTATTACCAATAGTCCAATTCAACAGTGTATTACCAATAGTCCAATTCAACAGTTTATTACCAATAGTCCAGTTCAACAGTTTATTACCAATAGTCCAATTCAACAGTTTATAACCAATAGTCCAATTCAACAGTTTATAACCAATAGTCCAATTCAACAGTGTATTACCAATAGTCCAATTCAACAGTTTATTACCAATAGTCCAATTCAACAGTGTATTACCAATAGTCCAATTCAACAGTTTATTACCAATAGTCCAGTTCAACAGTTTATTACCAATAGTCCAATTCAACAGTTTATAACCAATAGTCCAGTTCAACAGTTTATTACCAATAGTCCAATTCAACAGTTTATAACCAATAGTCCAGTTCAACAGTTTATTACCAATAGTCCAGACAGTTCAACAGTTCAACTAGTTAACCACCAGCCTCGTCCCAGAGAGCAGAAACAGACTGGCTAGTTTATCATCAGCTCTCCCTCTTTTTAGACCCTCTTTCTGAGTTTAGACAGTTCTACACCAACTATCCTTCTTTTTAGACACTTACACGATCATCTTTTCAAACCTCTGATCCAGAGGAACATAAAGAAGGAAATACGTTTTACAGAGGGTAAGAAACATGGTTTAGGTTTTACACAGGTCCTGAGAACCATAAAGAAGAAGAAGAGAAGGGTCAGAAACATGGCAGGATCACCCCATTCAACACCTGTGCTTGATCAGGATGTCCGGTGTTATTATAAACCAGATCTGGGTGATCAGGCTGTCCGGTGTTATTATAAACCAGATCTGGGTGATCAGGCTGTCCGGTGTTATTATAAACCAGATCTGGGTGATCAGGCTGTCCGGTGTTATTATAAACCAGATCTGGGTGATCAGGCTGTCCGGTGTTATTACAAACCAGATCTGGGTGATCAGGCTGTCCGGTGTTATTACAAACCAGATCTGGGTGATCAGGCTGTCCGGTGTTATTACAAACCAGATCTGGGTGATCAGGCTGTCCGGTGTTATTACAAACCAGATCTGGGTGATCAGGCTGTCCGGTGTTATTATAAACCAGATCTGGGCGATCAGGCTGTCCGGTGTTATTATAAACCAGATCTGGGTGATCAGGCTGTCCGGTGTTATTATAAACCAGATCTGGGTGATCAGGCTGTCCGGTGTTATTACAAACCAGATCTGGGTGATCAGGCTGTCCGGTGTTATTACAAACCAGATCTGGGTGATCAGGCTGTCCGGTGTTATTACAAACCAGATCTGGGTGATCAGGCTGTCCGGTGTTATTACAAACCAGATCTGGGTGATCAGGCTGTCCGGTGTTATTATAAACCAGATCTGGGCGATCAGGCTGTCCGGTGTTATTATAAACCAGATCTGGGTGATCAGGCTGTCCGGTGTTATTATAAACCAGATCTGGGTGATCAGGCTGTCCGGTGTTATTATAAACCAGATCTGGGTGATCAGGCTGTCCGGTGTTATTATAAACCAGATCTGGGTGATCAGGCTGTCCGGTGTTATTATAAACCCAGATCTGGGTGATCAGGCTGTCCGGTGTTATTATAAACCAGATCTTGGTGATCAGGCTGTCCCGGTGTTATTATAAACCAGATCTGGGTGATCAGGCTGTCCGGTGTTATTATAAACCAGATCTGGGTGATCAGGCTGTCCGGTGTTATTATAAACCAGATCTGGGTGATCAGGCTGTCCGGTGTTATTATAAACCAGATCTGGGCGATCAGGCTGTCCGGTGTTATTATAAACCAGATCTGGGTGATCAGGCTGTCCGGTGTTATTATAAACCAGATCTGGGCGATCAGGCTGTCCGGTGTTATTACAAACCAGATCTGGGTGATCAGGCTGTCCGGTGTTATTATAAACCAGATCTGGGCGATCAGGCTGTCCGGTGTTATTATAAACCAGATCTGGGCGATCAGGCTGTCCGGTGTTATTATAAACCAGATCTGGGCGATCAGGCTGTCCGGTGTTATTATAAACCAGATCTGGGCGATCAGGCTGTCCGGTGTTATTATAAACCAGATCTGGGTGATCAGGCTGTCCGGTGTTATTATAAACCAGATCTGGGTGATCAGGCTGTCCGGTGTTATTATAAACCAGATCTGGGTGATCAGGCTGTCCGGTGTTATTATAAACCAGATCTGGGTGATCAGGCTGTCCGGTGTTATTATAAACCAGATCTGGGCGATCAGGCTGTCCGGTGTTATTATAAACCAGATCTGGGTGATCAGGCTGTCCGGTGTTGTTATAAACCAGATCTGGGTGATCAGGCTGTCCGGTGTTATTATAAACCAGATCTGGGCGATCAGGTTCTCCGGTGTTATTATAAACCAGATCTGGGTGATCAGGCTGTCCAGTGTTATTACAAACCAGATCTGGGAGATCAGGCTGTCCGGTGTTATTATAAACCAGATCTGGGTGATCAGGCTGTCCGGTGTTATTATAAACCAGATCTGGGTGATCAGGCTGTCCAGTGTTATTACAAACCAGATCTGGGCGATCAGGCTGTCCGGTGTTATTATAAACCAGATCCGGGTGATCAGGCTGTCCGGTGTTATTATAAACCAGATCCGGGTGATCAGGCTGTCCGGTGTTGTTATAAACCAGATCTGGTTGTTCTCTGTTTCGGCATTCTTTACATGAGTCTGATTTACAGTACGAATAACATTATACTGTAGCAGGCTAGACTAGCCTAACCCTAGCTGAAGGGGGGCAGAGATAAACATTGAGCGCAGCAGCCTTATACCCCATCAAATGAGCTGGGGGATAGAGAGGTTTCCTATCATATACATCATCAGCCTAGGTCAAAGGTAAAGAAAACAGAGGTATGCCTTAGATGCCTTAAAATCATGCAGTCAAAGTATTGATCTACCATAAGGGCTCTGGTCAGAATTAGTGCACAGAGAACAGGATGGGTGGTAATGTAATCTGAGCAGCAGTCCAGATGGATGTAACATCCCGATGTCATGGTAACCTTGGCTGGCTAGGTCAGTCCACTCTGAAGCTCCTAATTAAAGACCTCTGCTAAGCTAGAGTTGATAGCTGCTGCCGGGAGGGAAACAACTCTCTCAATCTGATGCAGTTGAACAAGATAGAGGAACCCACACAAAAAAACACAGCACCCTATTCCCTATATAGTGCACTACTTTTGACCAGGGCCCATATGGGCTCTGATAGACCCTGGTTAAAAGTAGTGCGCTATATAGGGAATAGGGTGCCGTTTGAGATGCAGGCTGTGTCAGCTGAACTGAACCCGGTTGTAATTCTAGAACTAAATAATTGCACAAAGTCTGCTGAACTGTGGTTTGGTGAACGGTCACACTTAGAACTGGGGATATTTGATGCTGTCCTCTGTAGCTCAGCTGGTAGAGCACATCGCTTGTAACGCCGAGGTAGAGGGTTCGATCCCCGGGTTTCACCCAAACGTAAAAAATGTATGCGCACATGACTGTAAGTCGCTTTGGATGAAAGCGTCTGCTAAATGGCATATTATTATTATAAATGAAGAACCACTCTGTTCAGGTTGTGTGTGTGTGAAGAATAGCACGTTTCAGGTTGTGACCCCTGTATCCCTCTGCCCCCAATCACCCACATAGTTTGGTGTGTACCTCTAATCTCCTAACGATGGGTTAGCGGTCTATGTTCTTCTGGCATTCGATGGAAGGCGTCATTCGATGCTTTTCTTTCCAGCAGGTTTTCGCTTCGAACCCACCTTAGTAATGACAATCCTGATCCCCTTTCATGGTAGAGGAGATTGAAGAGAGTGACTGGGATGTTTCATGGTAGAGGAGATTGAAGAGAGTGACTGGGATGTTTCATGGTAGAGGAGACTGAAGAGAGTGACTGGGATGTTTCATGGTAGAGGAGATTGAAGAGAGTGACTGGGATGTTTCATGGTAGAGGAGACTGAAGAGAGTGACTGGGATGTTTCATGGTAGAGAAGACTGAAGAGAGTGACTGGGATGTTTCATGGTAGAGGAGATTGAAGAGAGTGACTGGGATGTTTCATGGTAGAGGAGACTGAAGAGAGTGACTGGGATGTTTCATGGTAGAGGAGACTGAAGAGAGTGACTGGGATGTTTCATGGTAGAGGAGCCTGAAGAGAGTGACTGGGATGTTTCATGGTAGAGGAGACTGAAGAGAGTGACTGGGATGTTTCATGGTAGAGGAGATTGAAGAGAGTGACTGGGGTGTTTCATGGTAGAGGAGACTGAAGAGAGTGACTGGGATGTTTCATGGTAGAGGAGACTGAAGAGAGTGACTGGGATGTTTCATGGTAGAGGAGACTGAAGAGAGTGACTGGGATGTTTCATGGTAGAGGAGACTGAAGAGAGTGACTGGGATGTTTCATGGTAGAGGAGACTGAAGAGAGTGACTGGGATGTTTCATGGTAGAGGAGACTGAAGAGAGTGACTGGGATGTTTCATGGTAGAGGAGCCTGAAGAGAGTGACTGGGATGTTTCATGGTAGAGGAGACTGAAGAGAGTGACTGGGATGTTTCATGGTGGAGGACACTGAAGAGAGTGACTGGGATGTTTCATGGTAGAGGAGAGTGAAGAGAGTGACTGGGATGTTTCATGGTGGAGGAGACTGAAGAGAGTGACTGGGATGTTTCATGGTAGAGGAGCCTGAAGAGAGTGACTGGGATGTTTCATGGTAGACGAGAGTGTAGAGAGTGACTGGGGTGTTTCATGGTAGAGGAGAGTGAAGAGAGTGACTGGGATGTTTCATGGTAGAGGAGAGTGTAGAGAGTGACTGGGGTGTTTCATGGTAGAGGAGACTGAAGAGAGTGACTGGGATGTTTCATGGTAGAGAAGACTGAAGAGAGTTAATGGGATGTTTCATGGTAGAGGAGAGTGAAGAGAGTGACAGGGATGTTTCATGGTAGGGGAGACTGAAGAGAGTGACTGGGATGGTTCATGGTAGAGACTGAAGAGAGTGACTGGGATGTTTCATGGTAGAGGACACTGAAGAGAGTGACTGGGATGTTTCATGGTAGAGGAGAGTGAAGAGAGTGACTGGGGTGTTTCATGGTGGAGGAGACTGAAGAGAGTGACTGGGATGTTTCATGGTAGAGGAGAGTGAAGAGAGTGACTGGGATGTTTCATGGTAGAGGAGACTGAAGAGAGTGACTGGGATGTTTCATGGTAGAGACTGAAGAGAGTGACTTGGATGTTTCATGGTAGAGGAGATTGAAGAGAGTGACTGGGATGTTTCATGGTAGAGGAGAGTGAAGAGAGTGACTGGGATGTTTCATGGTGGAGGAGACTGAAGAGAGTGACTGGGATGTTTCATGGTAGAGGAGAGTGAAGAGAGTGACTGGGATGTTTCATGGTGGAGGAGACTGAAAAGAGTGACTGGGATGTTTCATGGTAGAGGAGACTGAAGACAGTGACTGGGATGTTTCATGGTAGAGGAGACTGAAGAGAGTGACTGGGATGGTTCATGGTAGAGACTGAAGAGAGTGACTGGGATGTTTCATGGTAGAGGAGACTGAAGAGAGTGACTGGGATGTTTCATGGTAGAGGAGAGTGAAGAGAGTGACTGGGGTGTTTCATGGTAGAGGAGACTGAAGAGAGTGACTGGGATGTTTCATGGTAGAGGAGACTGAAGAGAGTGACTGGGATGTTTCATGGTAGAGAAGACTGAAGAGAGTGACTGGGATGTTTCATGGTAGAGAAGACTGAAGAGAGTTACTGGGATGTTTCATGGTAGAGGAGAGGGAAGAGAGTGACTGGGATGTTTCATGGTAGAGAAGACTGAAGAGAGTGACTGGGATGTTTCATGGTAGAGGAGACTGAAGAGAGTGACTGGGATGTTTCATGATAGAGGAGGCTGAAGAGAGTGACTGGGATGTTTCATGGTAGAGAAGACTGAAGAGAGTGACTGGGATGTTTCATGGTAGAGGAGACTGAAGAGAGTGACTGGGGTGTTTCATGGTGGAGGAGACTGAAGAGAGTGACTGGGATGTTTCATGGTAGAGGAGACTGAAGAGAGTGACTGGGATGTTTCATGGTAGAGGAGACTGAAGAGAGTGACTTGGATGTTTCATGGTAGAGACTGAAGAGAGTGACTGGGATGTTTCATGGTAGAGGAGACTGAAGAGAGTGACTGGGATGTTTCATGGTAGAGGAGAGTGAAGAGAGTGACTGGGATGTTTCATGGTAGAGGAAAGTGAAAAGAGTGACTGGGATGTTTCATGGTAGAGGAGAGTGAAGAGAGTGACTGGGATGTTTCATGGTGGAGGAGACTGAAGAGAGTGACTGGGATGTTTCATGGTAGAGGAGACTGAAGAGAGTGACTGGGATCTTTCATGGTAGAGGAGACTGAAGAGAGTGACTGGGATGTTTCATGGTAGAGGAGAGTGAAGAGAGTGACTGGGATGTTTCATGGTAGAGGAGACTGAAGAGAGTGACTGGGATGTTTCATGGTAGAGGAGACTGAAGAGAGTGACTGGGATGTTTCATGGTAGAGAAGACTGAAGAGAGTGACTGGGATGTTTCATGGTAGAGGAGACTGAAGAGAGTGACTGGGATGATTCATGGTAGAGGAGACTGAAGAGAGTGACTGGGATGTTTCATGGTGGAGGAGACTGAAGAGAGTGACTGGGATGTTTCATGGTAGAGGAGACTGAAGAGAGTGACTGGGACTGAGGAGAGGAGAGGACTGAGAGGATGAGAGGAGAGGACAGAGGAGATGACTGAGGAGAGGAGAGGACAGAGGGGAGGAGAGGACTGAGGGGAGGAGAGGAGAACACTGAGGAGAGGACTGAGGAGAGGAGAGGAGAGGAGAGGAGAGGAGAGGAGAGGAGAGGAGAGGAGAGGAGAGGAGAGGAGAGGAGAGGAGAGGAGAGAGAGAGAGAAGAGGCGAGGAGAGGAGAGGAGAGGAGTTTGATGCTTTCTCCTGGAACCACGTTAGTAATTGCAACCCTCATTCCTTTGCCTGGCATTCTTACAACGCTGGTGGTGGCGCATAACTCTTTCTCAGCTTTGACTTTGCTTTACTTAAATCATGTTGAACTGAGTTGCACATTAGATGGGGACAATTCAGTTTTATTTGTCAAAGAGAGAAAATAAACAGAAATCCCCAAAACGGCTGATATTATTTGTGGTGTTTGAGAACGAGATAACTCATTTCGTATTGAACATCCTGGAGGAATTTGAATTAAGTTGCACTTTAGATGGGGGCAATCATACAGTGTATTTGTTGAGGAGCCCCGTGTAGCTCAGTTGGTAGAGCATGGCGCTTGCAATGCCAGGGTTGTGGGTTCGATTCACAAAGGGGGCCAATATGAAAAAATATATATATATGTATGCGCTCACAAACTGTAAGTTGCTCTGGATAAGAGTGTCTGTAAAATGAGAGGAAAGAAACTGAAATCCCAGGAACATTATTAGTCCTTGGTCTGCTGTTAGAACAGATTGGTTGCACAGTGCCCTCTGTTGGTTAAATTGGGAACTATCTGGCTGGCATTGAGAGCTCCAATGCATCCTCCAACCAACTAGTCCCATGTTATTTACAGGAGAACACTTCTCCTTGCCCAGCGATGTGATCACATGGCCTTCAGCCTATGGTGATGATATATCCGCATAATATGACACTGCTTCTCACAGCAGGAAAATAATCCTGCGGCAACAAGAAATGTTAATTATTATTCGGATTATAATAAATTGACATTTTTGGAGGGGTTGATACATTTTTTTTCTTTAGGGCAAATCAAGTCTTAAATTGAAAGTGGAAATTACAAACTTTAGAAGCCTTTTTAAACCTTGAATACAGTCCAATTCTCTGTGACAACAGAGTGATTACATGAAGATAGCAGGTCTGAACAGAACCATCAGAAGAATCCTGGGGGATGTTTGTGTGATGTTTAGCTGACTGTCAAGGCCTCAAGTGACACTTCTCTTCAGTTCACTGCCATCTAGTGGCCAGACATGGAATAGCCCTGACATCTCCTCAAGGTCAATATTTTTTAAATTTTTTAATTTTTATTTCACCTTTATTTAACCAGATAAACCAGTTGAGAACAAGTTCTCATTTACAACTGCGACCTGGCCAAGATAAAGCAAAGCAGTGCGATAAAAACAACAACACAGAGTTACATATGGGGTAAAACAAAACAAAGTCAAAAATACAACAGAAATACATATAATATACAGTGTGTGCAAATTTAGCAAGTTATGGAGGTAAGGCAATAAAATAGGCTATAGTGCAAAATAATTACAATTAGTATTAACACTGGAATGATAGATGTGCAAGAGATGATGTGCAAATAGAGATACTGGGGTAATCATGTTATAATATAATCATGTTGATCTCTGAATTAGCTACTCATTAAAGTGAGTCCAGGTTTACTCACACGTATCTGCATGATTGATTCCATACAATTCGTCTGATAAATGCAATTCACCAGACAATTGTCAAAGACTCCAGCCACCCTAGTCATAGACTGTTCTCTCTGCTACCGCACGGCAAGCGGTACCGGAGTGCCAAGTCAAGGCTAGGTCTCTTCTCAACAGCTTCTACCCCAAGCCATAAGACTCCTGAACAGCTTAATCATGGCTACCCGGACTATTTGCACTGCACCCCCCACCCCCACCCCCCACCAGTAAAAATACTTTAAAGTACTACTAAAGTAGTTTTTTGGGGTATCTGTACTTTACTATTTATATTTTTGACTACTTTTACTTCACTACATTCCTAAAGAAAATGATGTACTCTTTACTCCATACATTTTCCCTGACACCCAAAAGTACTTGTTACATTTTGAATGCTTAGCAGGACATGAAAATGGTCCAATTCACACACTTATCAAGAGAATATCCCTGGTCATCCCTACTGCCTCTGATCTGGCGGACTCACTAAGCACATGCTTGGTTTGTAAATGATATCTTAGTGTTGGAGCGTGCCCCTGGCTACCCGTAAATTATATCTTAGTGTTGGAGCGTGCCCCTGGCTATCTGTAAATGATATCTTAGTGTTGGAGCGTGCCCCTGGCTATCTGTAAATGATATCTTAGTGTTGGAGCGGTGCCCCTGGCTATCTGTAAATGATATCTTAGTGTTGGAGCATGCCCCTGGCTATCTGTAAATGATATCTTAGTGTTGGAGCATGCCCCTGGCTATCTGTAAATGATATCTTAGTGTTGGAGCGTGCCCCTGGCTATCTGTAAATGATATCTTAGTGTTGGAGCGTGCCCCTGGCTATCCGTAAATGATATCTTAGTGTTGGAGCATGCCCCTGGCTATCCGTAAATGATATCTTAGTGTTGGAGCGTGCCCCTGGCTATCTGTAAATGATATCTTAGTGTTGGAGCGTGCCCCTGGCTATCTGTAAATGATATCTTAGTGTTGGAGCATGCCCCTGGCTATCTGTAAATGATATCTTAGTGTTGGAGCGGTGCCCCTGGCTATCTGTAAATGATATCTTAGTGTTGGAGCATGCCCCTGGCTATCTGTAAATGATATCTTAGTGTTGGAGCGTGCCCCTGGCTATCTGTAAATGATATCTTAGTGTTGGAGCGTGCCCCTGGCTATCCGTAAATGATATCTTAGTGTTGGAGCGTGCCCCTGGCTATCTGTAAATGATATCTTAGTGTTGGAGCGTGCCCCTGGCTATCTGTAAATGATATCTTAGTGTTGGAGCGTGCCCCTGGCTATCCGTAAATGATATCTTAGTGTTGGAGCGTGCCCCTGGCTATCTGTAAATGATATCTTAGTGTTGGAGCGTGCCCCTGGCTATCCGTAAATAAATAAAAAACAAGAAAATGAGGCTGTCTGGTTTGCTTAACATAATACTTTTTTACAATTATTTATACTTTTGATACTTAAAGGAGATATCCCTATTTTCCTCCCAGGTCGTGGAAGCTTGGCATATCACAACAACAGTTTGGCTGGTTTCAAACAACTCTCCCCCCTCCCCACCCCTGCCCCCTTTCTCAACAAGCCTAGAGTCACCCCCCGTCGTTTGCATGCTCTCTCCCTTTCATTCTAAAAGGTGTGGATTTGTTTACATTAGGCATAGCTAGCTAGCTAGCTAGCCATTCCATACAGCTACAGCAGAAGACCACTGGACACACAGAATGTTGAGTGATGATGTGAAATTTAACGTTAAAACTCAGAAAAGTATTTTGTATTGTAACACCATGTGGCAATGTTGTGCAATTTGTCTAGTTTGCGTGATGTGTTCTGTCGGTTCCCCTTGCTAGCCTCGCTAACGTTTGTTAAAGCGAAGCTACGGCTAGGTGCAACAATTGTTTTGTAATTGCCGATGTACAGTATGTACGAGAGTATTTCACATAGCAGGACGTCCAACATCTAGCTAATGTCATTCATTGTATGCACAGGTTGCGTTGGACAATGTTGATGATGATGGCAGTCCGACTAGCAGGGCAAGAGGCAGGGCTAGAGGGAGAGCCAGGGGCAGAGGACAGACAGGCAGAGGCAGGGCTAGAGGGAGAGCCAGGGGCAGAGGACAGACAGGTAGAGGCAGGACTAGAGGGAGAGCCAGGGGCAGAGGACAGACAGGCAGAGGCAGGACTAGAGGGAGAGCCAGGGGCAGAGGACAGACAGGTAGAGGCAGGACTAGAGGGAGAGCCAGGGGCAGAGGACAGACAGGTAGAGGCAGGACTAGAGGGAGAGCCAGGGGCAGAGGACAGACAGGTAGAGGCAGGGCTAGAGGGAGAGCCAGGGGCAGAGGACAGACAGGCAGAGGCAGGGGTAGAGGGAGAGCCAGGGGCAGAGGACAGACAGGCAGGGCTAGAGGGAGAGCCAGGGGCAGAGGACAGACAGGTAGAGGCAGGGCTAGAGGGAGAGCCAGGGGCAGAGGACAGACAGGCAGAGGCAGGGGTAGAGGGAGAGCCAGGGGCAGAGGACAGACAGGTAGAGGCAGGGCTAGAGGGAGAGCCAGGGGCAGAGGCAGGGCTAGAGGGAGAGCCAGGGGCAGAGGCAGGGCTAGAGGGAGAGCCAGGGGCAGAGGCAGGGCTAGAGGGAGAGCCAGGGGCAGAGGACAGACAGGCAGGGCTAGAGGGAGAGCCAGGGGCAGAGGACAGACAGGCAGAGGCAGGACTAGAGGGAGAGCCAGGGGCAGAGGACAGACAGGCAGAGGCAGGGCTAGAGGGAGAGCCAGGGGCAGAGGACAGACAGGCAGAGGCAGGGCTAGAGGGAGAGCCAGGGGCAGAGGACAGACAGGCAGAGGCAGGGCTAGAGGGAGGAGCCAGAGGCAGAGGACAGAGGCAGGCAGAGGCAGGCTAGAGAGGAGAGCCAGGGGCAGAGGGGAGGACAGGTAGAGGCAGGGCTAGAGGGAGAGCCAGGGGCAGGGCAGACAGGGACGGACAGGTAGAGGCAGGGGTAGAGGGAGAGCCAGGGGCAGAGGACAGACAGGCAGAGGCAGGGCTAGAGGGAGAGCCAGGGGCAGAGGACAGACAGGCAGGCAGGGCTAGAGGGAGAGCCAGGGCAGAGGACAGGGCAGAGGCAGGGCTAGAGGGAGAGCCAGGGGCAGGACAGACAGGCAGAGGAGAGCCAGGGGCAGAGGACAGACAGGCAGAGGCAGGGCTAGAGGGAGAGCCAGGGGCAGAGGACAGACAGACAGCAGAGGCAGGGGCTAGAGGGAGAGCCAGGGGCAGAGGACAGACAGGTAGAGGCAGGGCTAGAGGGAGAGCCAGGGGCAGAGGACAGACAGGCAGAGGCAGGGCTAGAGGGAGAGCCAGGGGCAGAGGACAGACAGGCAGAGGCAGGGCTAGAGGGAGAGCCAGGGGCAGAGGACAGAGGGCAGGGCTAGAGAGGCCAGGGGCAGAGGACAGGGTAGAGGAGGGCTAGAGGGAGAGCCAGGGGCAGAGGACAGACAGGCAGGCAGGGCTAGAGGGAGAGCCAGGGGCAGAGGACAGACAGGCAGAGGCAGGACTAGAGGGAGAGCCAGGGGCAGAGGCAGGGCTAGAGGGAGAGCCAGGGGCAGAGGCAGGGCTAGAGGGAGAGCCAGGGGGCAGAGGCAGGACTAGAGGGAGAGCCAGGGGCAGAGGACAGACAGGCAGAGGCAGGGCTAGAGGGAGAGCTTGGGGCAGAGGACAGACAGGCAGAGGCAGGACTAGAGGGAGAGCCAGGGGCAGAGGACAGACAGGTAGAGGCAGGGGTAGAGGGAGAGCCAGGGGCAGAGGACGGCAGCAGAGAGACAGAAATTATAATGAGAGGCTTTTTGCTCTCTGAGGTGATAGAATGGCTGCCACACTGGTTTGTATTACATTGAAAATGCCTACATATTTAACAAAAATAAAGTATTTTCTCTTTACTAGTTGAATAGTTCATGTATGAACAGAATCATTGGTGGCTGAATACATTTTGGTCTTTGGTATTTCTCCCCACATACTACTTTTTAATAGAAACATGATCTAGTTTCATCAATTTGCAATAGAAAGTAGTGTTTGAATTGGCTTTGAATGAATCGTAGACCTTGACCATACATATGAGAAATACCTTTAGTTGGGTGTGGAGAGAAATATCACATTCTGCCTTTACTGATAATAGGCTGTGTGTTAGCGTCTGTTCATTCAGGAATTCCTCCTCAGGGATCTGGGTGATACAGACAACAGGGAGGCGGCGAGGCTGATGTTTTCAGCGAGAGACAGGGTTTTGGTTTTTTCATGTCCTAGAGATGATGTGCACCTTGGTAATCGCAGGGAGATGCCTACAGACAGACAGAGAGAGAGAGAGGAAGTGTTGCGGCCAGGGACCAGGCCTCTGTGTAAGCCAGCTGCCACATTTTCGACCCAACACTGCCTAGACAACGGATATGTTACGTTTGCACAGGCGGTATAAGGGTTGACGTGTTGGCAGTGGCTGATGCAGCAGAGCCTGGAGACGACGCCCCGGGGAGTACCGGCATGCTGCCTACACACAGCTTAGTGACGTGGCAACATGGTGCCCTTGGGTGCAGGAAAGCGAGTTGACATCGACCAGTTGCTGTGTTTTGGAGAATCAGGGACACTTTCCATTCCCAATACACTGGGTTCCACCCTCGGAGCGCTAGGATTCTCCAAGCGTTTGGCAGGGTGACATACTAGTGTTATGCCCAAAGAGTATCCATTGCCAGACACTTATTGACATTGACATTAGTATGGCATCATGTCACTTGCTGTGGACAGAACACAACCTCTCCCTCAGTTTGCATTCTCCTCACACAAACACCTGCCGGGTGCATCTTCAGGACATCAGAAACCTTCTTACTGGGCACACCATGTCATTATCATATCATCACCATGTCATTATCATATCAGTACCATGTCATTATCATATCATCACCATGTCATTATCATATAATTACCGTGGCATTATCATATCATCACAATGTCATTATCATATCATTGCCGTGTCATTATCATATCATTACCATGTCATTATCATATCATCACCATGTCATTATCATATCATCACCGTGTCATTATCATGTCATTACCGTGTCATTATCATATCATCACCATGTCATTATCATATCATTACATGCCATTATCATATCATTACATGTCATTATCATATCATTACCATGTCATTATCATACCATTACCATGTCATTATCATTATCATATCATTACCATGTCATATCAGAGATTCTAAAGGTTGTTCGTTTATTTCTCACCCAAAAGTGTCATCACCGCACTTTTTCCCGGCACAAAGTTTAAATATCCGATTTTATTTATACTTCTGAAAGTGTGCTTGAATAAATACGAATTTTACATTAGTTTGTTTGCATATTTGTTTTTTTCTGGTTATAAAGTTTTAAAAGGCACAATTTTTACACATTTTAGATAACGTTTTGTCTGTATTGAAAATGGATTACCATTGACATAATTCTACCGAAATGTCACCCTCAAAACAACAGTTAACACCAATGACTTGTGCCAGGTCTAAGCAGGGTAAAGGACAACTTACCTTGCTATTCAAGGAGACATGGGATGTCCAGTGAAAATAAGACATTAGTCAGGGAAATAAGACAGAGGCGTGAAATGATTATAATGATTATGGTACTGATGTTTAATAATAAATAATAATAATAATTAAATAATAATAATAATAAAACCCATAACTACCCCTGGACAAATCAACTCAATGGCATATTCAAAGTGGTAACCAACGAGTCGTCCATGACCCCAGGCTTCCCCCTGGCTTCCCCCTGGCTTCCCCCTGGCTTCCCCCTGGCTTCCCCCAGGCTTCCCCCTGCTTCTGTTGTTTATACACTGCTCAAAACACTAAAATAACACATCCTAGATCTGAATGAATGAAATAATCTTATTAAATACTTTTTTTTCTTTACATAGTTGAATGTGCTGACAACAACAAAATCACACAAAAATTATCAATGGAAATCAAATGTATCAACCCATGGAGGTCTGGATTTGGAGTCACCCACAAAATTAAAGTGGAAAACCACACTACAGGCTGATCCAACTTTGATGTAATGTCCTTAAAACAAGTCAAAATGAGGCTCAGTAGTGTGTGTGGCCTCCACGTGCCTGTATGACCTCCCTACAACACCTGGGCATGCTCCTGATGAGGTGGCGGATGGTCTCCTGAGGGATCTCCTCCCAGACCTGGACTAAAGCATCCGCCAACTCCTGGACAGTCTGTGGTGTAATGTGGCGTTGGTGGATGGAGCGAGACATGATGTCCCAGATGTGCTCAATTGGATTCAGGTCTGGGGAACGGGCAGTCCATAGCATCAATGCCTTCCTCTTGCAGGAACTGCTGACACACTCCAGCCACATGAGGTCTAGCATTGTCTTGCATTAGGAGGAACCCAGGGCCAACCGCACCAGCATATGGTCTCACAAGGGGTCTGAGGATCTCATCTCGGTACCTAATGGCAGTCAGGCTACCTCTGGCGAGCACATGGAGGGCTGTGCGGCCCCCCAAAGAAATGCCACCCCACACCATGACTGACCCACCGCCAAACCGGTCATGCTGGAGGATGTTTCAGGCAGCAGAACGTTCTCCACGGCGTCTCCAGACTCTGTCACGTCTGTCACATGTGCTCAGTGTGAACCTGCTTTCATCTGTGAAGAGCACAGGGCGCCAGTGGCGAATTTGCCAATCTTGGTGTTCTCTGGCAAATGCCAAACGTCCTGCACGGTGTTGGGCTGTAAGCACAACCCCCACCTGTGGACGTCGGGCCCTCATACCACCCTCACAGAGTCTGTTTCTGACCTGGTCTGCTGGAGGTCATTTTGCAGGGCTCTGGCAGTGCTCCTCCTACTCCTCCTTACACAAAGGCGGAGGTAGCAGTCCTGCTGCTGGGTTGTTACCCTCCTACGGCCTCCTCCACGTCTCCTGATGTACTGGCATGTCTCCTGGTAGCGCCTCCATGCTCTGGACACTACGCTGACAGACACAGCAAACCTTCTTGCCACTTTTTATTTATTTTTATTTTATTTCACCTTTATTTAACCAGGTAAGCCAGTTGAGAACAGGTTCTCATTTACAACTGCGACCTGGCCAAGATAAAGCAAAGCAGTGCAATAAAAACAACACAGAGTTACATATGGGGTAAAAAAACATAAAGTCAAAAATACAACAGAAAATATATATACAGTGTGTGCAAATGTAGCAAGTTATGGAGGTAAGGCAATAAATAGGCTATAGTGCAAAATAATTACAATAGTATTAACACTGGAATGCTAGATGTGCAAGAGATTATGTGCAAATAGAGATACTGGGGTGCAAAAGAGCCGGTCGTGGAAGCTTGGCATATCACAACAACAGTTCGGCTGGTTTCAAACAACTCTCCCCCCTCCCCACCACTGCCCCCTTTCTCAACAAGCCTAGAGTCACTCCCCGTCGTTTGCATGCTCTCTCCCTTTCATTCTAAAAGGTGTGGATTTCTTTACATTAGGCATAGCTAGCTAGCTAGCCATTCCATACAGCTACAGCAGAAGACCACTGGACACACAGAATGTCGAGTGATGAGGTGAAATTTAACGTTAAAACTCAGAAAAGTATTTTGTATTGTAACACCATGTGGCAATGTTGTGCAATTTGTCTAGTTTGCGTGATGTGTTCTGTCGGTTTCCCTTGCTAGCCTCGCTAACGTTTGTTAAAGCAAAGCTACGGCTAGGTGCAACCGTTGTTTTGTAACAGCCGATGTACAGTATGTAAGAAAGTATTTCACATAGCCAGGACGTCCAACATCTAGCTAATGTCATTCATTGTATGCACAGGTTGCGTTGGACAATGTTGATGATGATGGCAGTCCGACTAACAGGGCAAGAGGCAGAGCTAGAGGGAGAGCCAGGGGCAGAGGACAGACAGGTAGAGGCAGGGGTAGAGGGAGAGCCAGGGGCAGAGGACAGACAGGTAGAGGCAGGACTAGAGGGCGAGCCAGGGGCAGAGGACAGACAGGTAGAGGCAGGACTAGAGGGCGAGCCAGGGGCAGAGGACAGACAGGTAGAGGCAGGACTAGAGGGCGAGCCAGGGGCAGAGGACAGACAGGTAGAGGCAGGACTAGAGGGCGAGCCAGGGGCAGAGGACAGACAGGTAGAGGCAGGGCTAGAGGGAGAGCCAGGGGCAGAGGACAGACAGGCAGAGGCAGGACTAGAGGGAGAGCCAGGGGCAGAGGACAGACAGGCAGAGGCAGGGCTAGAGGGAGAGCCAGGGGCAGAGGACAGACAGGCAGAGGCAGGGCTAGAGGGAGAGCCAGGGGCAGAGGACAGACAGGTAGAGGCAGGGCTAGAGGGAGAGCCAGGGGCAGAGGACAGACAGGTAGAGGCAGGGCTAGAGGGAGAGCCAGGGGCAGAGGCAGGGCTAGAGGGAGAGCCAGGGGCAGAGGCAGGGCTAGAGGGAGAGCCAGGGGCAGAGGACAGACAGGCAGAGGCAGGGCTAGAGGGAGAGCCAGGGGTAGAGGACAGACAGGTAGAGGCAGGGCTAGAGGGAGAGCCAGGGGCAGAGGCAGGGCTAGAGGGAGACCCAGGGGCAGAGGACAGACAGGTAGAGGCAGGGCTAGAGGGAGAGCCAGGGGCAGAGGCAGGCAGCAGAGGCAGGGCTAGAGGGAGAGCCAGGGGCAGAGGACAGACAGGTAGAGGCAGGGCTAGAGGGAGAGCCAGGGGCAGAGGACAGACAGGTAGAGGCAGGGCTAGAGGGAGAGCCAGGGGGCAGAGGACAGACAGGCAGAGGCATGGCTAGAGGGAGAGCCAGGGGCAGAGGACAGACAGGCAGGGCTAGAGGGAGAGCCAGGGGCAGAGGCAGGGCTAGAGGGAGAGCCAGGGGCAGAGGCAGGGCTAGAGGGAGAGCCAGGGGCAGAGGACAGACAGGTAGAGGCAGGGCTAGAGGGAGAGCCAGGGGCAGAGGACAGACAGGTAGAGGCAGGGCTAGAGGGAGAGCCAGGGACAGAGGACAGACAGGTAGAGGCAGGACTAGAGGGAGAGCCAGGGGCAGAGGACAGACAGGCAGAGGCAGGGCTAGAGGGAGAGCCAGGGGTAGAGGACAGACAGGTAGAGGCAGGGCTAGAGGGAGAGCCAGGGACAGAGGACAGACAGGTAGAGGCAGGACTAGAGGGAGAGCCAGGGGCAGAGGACAGACAGGTAGAGGCAGGGCTAGAGGGAGAGCCAGGGGCAGAGGCAGGGCTAGAGGGAGAGCAGGGGCAGAGGACAGACAGGCAGAGGCAGGGCTAGAGGGAGAGCCAGGGGCAGAGGACAGACAGGTAGAGGCAGGACTAGAGGGAGAGCCAGGGGCAGAGGCAGGCAGCAGAGGCAGGGCTAGAGGGAGAGCCAGGGGCAGAGGCAGGGCTAGAGGGAGAGCCAGGGGCAGAGGACAGACAGGTAGAGGCAGGGCTAGAGGGAGAGCCAGGGGCAGAGGACAGACAGGCAGAGGCAGGGCTAGAGGGAGAGCCAGGGGCAGAGGACAGAGAGGCAGGGCTAGAGGGAGAGCCAGGGGCAGAGGACAGACAGGTAGAGGCAGGGCTAGAGGGAGAGCCAGGGGCAGAGGACAGACAGGCAGAGGCAGGGCTAGAGGGAGAGCCAGGGGCAGAGGACAGACAGGCAGAGGCAGGGCTAGAGGGAGAGCCAGGGGCAGAGGACAGACAGGCAGAGGCAGGGCTATAGGGAGAGCCAGGGGCAGAGGACAGACAGGCAGGGCTAGAGGGAGAGCCAGGGGCAGAGGACAGACAGGTAGAGGCAGGGCTAGAGGGAGAGCCAGGGGCAGAGGACAGACAGGCAGAGGCAGGGCTAGAGGGAGAGCCAGGGGCAGAGGACAGACAGGCAGAGGCAGGGCTAGAGGGAGAGCCAGGGGCAGAGGACAGACAGGCAGAGGCAGGGCTAGAGGGAGAGCCAGTGGCAGAGGCAGGGCTAGAGGGAGAGCCAGGGGCAGAGGACAGACAGGTAGAGGCAGGGCTAGAGGGAGAGCCAGGGGCAGAGGACAGACAGGTAGAGGCAGGGCTAGAGGGAGAGCCAGGGGCAGAGGACAGACAGGTAGAGGCAGGGCTAGAGGGAGAGCCAGGGGCAGAGGACAGACAGGACGAGGCAGGGCTAGAGGGAGAGCCAGGGGCAGAGGACAGACAGGTAGAGGCAGGGCTAGAGGGAGAGCCAGGGGCAGAGGACAGACAGGCAGAGCTAGAGGGAGAGCCAGGGGTAGAGGACAGACAGGCAGAGCTAGAGGGAGAGCCAGGGGTAGAGGACAGAGAGCAGAGAGACAGAAATTAGAATGAGAGGCTTTTTGCTCTCTGAGGCGATAGAATGGCTGCCACACTGGTTTGTATTACATTGAAAATGTCTATATATTTAGAGAAAATAAAGTATTTTCTCTTTACTAGTTGAATAGTTCATGTATGAACAGAATCATTGGTGGCTGAATACATTTTGGTTTTTGGTATTTCTCCCCACATACTACTTTTTAATAGAAACATGATCTAGTTTCATCAATTTGCAATAGAAAGTAGTGTTTGAATTGGCTTTGAATGAATCGTAGACCTTGACCATACATATGAGAAATACCTTTAGTTGGGTGTGGAGAGAAATATCACATTCTGCCTTTACTGATAATAGGCTGTGTGTTAGCGTCTGTTCATTCAGGAATTCCTCCTCAGGGATCTGGGTGATACAGACAACAGGGAGGCGGCGAGGCTGATGTTTTCAGCGAGAGACAGGGTTTTGGTTTTTTCATGTCCTAGAGATGATGTGCACCTTGGTAATCGCAGGGAGATGCCTACAGACAGAGAGAGAGAGAGAGAGGAAGTGTTGCGGTCAGGGACCAGACCTCTGTGTCAGCCAGCTGCCACATTTTCGACCCAACACTGCCTAGACAACGGATATGTTACGTTTGCACAGGCGGTATAAGGGTTGACGTGTTGGCAGTGGCTGATGCAGCAGAGCCTGGAGACGACGCCCCGGGGAGTACCGGCATGCTGCCTACACACAGTTAGTGACGTGGCAACATGGTGCCCTTGGGTGCAGGAAAGCGAGTTGACATCGACCAGTTGCTGTGTTTTGGAGAATCAGGGACACTTTCCATTCCCAATACACTGGGTTCCACCCTCGGAGCGCTAGGATTCTCCAAGCGTTTGGCAGGGTGACATACTAGTGTTATGCCCAAAGAGTATCCATTGCCAGACACTTATTGACATTGACATTAGTATGGCATCATGTCACTTGCTGTGGACAGAACACAACCTCTCCCTCAGTTTGCATTCTCCTCACACAAACACCTGCCGGGTGCATCTTCAGGACATCAGAAACCTTCTTACTGGGCACACCATGTCATTATCATATCATCACCATGTCATTATCATATCAGTACCATGTCATTATCATATCATCACCATGTCATTATCATATAATTACCGTGGCATTATCATATCATCACCATGTCATTATCGTATCATTGCCGTGTCATTATCATATCATTACCATGTCATTATCATATCATTACCATGTCATTATCATATCATTACAGTGTCATTATCATATCATCACCGTGTCATTATCATATCATTACCGTGTCATTATCATATCATTACCATGTCATTATCATATCACCACCATGTCATTATCATATCATTACCGTGTCATTATCATATCATCACCACGTCATTATCATATCATCACCATGTCATTATCATATCATTACCGTGTCATTAGCGTATCATTACCATGTCATTATCATATAATTACCATGTCATTATCATTATCACTACAATGTCATTATCATATCATTACCATATCATTATCATATCATTACATGTCATTATCATTATCGTATCATTACCGTGTCATTATCATATCATTACATGTCATTATCATTATCATACCATTACCATGTCATTATCATTATTGTATCATTACCGTGTCATTATCATACAATTACCATGTCATTATCATTATCGTATCATTACCATGTCATTATCATTATCATATCATTGCCGTGTCATTATCATACCATTACCATGT
Organism: Coregonus suidteri; assembly: GCA_036851935.1. NCBI lineage: Eukaryota > Metazoa > Chordata > Actinopteri > Salmoniformes > Salmonidae > Coregonus > Coregonus suidteri. Next base: position 80,732,886 of record CM072220.1, read on the forward strand.
CATTATCATTATCGTATCATTACCATGTCATTATCATTATCATATCATTACCGTGTCATTATCATACCATTACCATGTCATTATCATTATCGTATCATTACCATGTCATATCAGAGATTCTAAAGGTTGTTCGTTTATTTCTCACCCAACAGTGTCATCACCGCACTTTCTCCCGGCACAAAGTTTAAATGGGAAAATATCCGATTTTATTTATACTTCTGAAAGTGTGCTTGAATAAATACGAATTTTACATTAGTTTGTTTGCATATTTGTTTTTTTCTGGTTATAAAGTTTTAAAAGGCACAATTTTACACATTTTAGACAACGTTTTGTCTGTATTGAAAATTGATTACGGCGGGGGGGAGGGAAAGAATGATGGATGTGGAGGTTTAGTGTAACTGATACCGTGAAATGATAAAAAGACAACTATTCATTGACTGCATAGGGATCATCTCCTACAGGCTTTGTTATATACCCACTCTGAGGTCTGATGCAACTCTATTTTTTAAATCTCTTGTTTTGGGTGTATCATTTTGAGGGACGAATAGTATAAAGGTGTAATGTTACTTAGGCCTTACATTTTTACATTTTAGTCATTTAGCAGACGCTCTTATCCAGAGCGACTTACTTCTCAGTCGTATGGTAGAAGACGGTCCAGGGTCACTCCCCTCGGACACTCCCCTCCAATAGGTTTTGAAAAGGAGGCAAGGAGAAAGGATGTAAGCAATTCAGGAAACATTCATTTAGAAAGACCCTGTGTTTGGCCAATATGTGAGTGCGAACAGGTGCGTTGGGGCAGACTTTGAAAAACGTATGTTGTTCAAAACGTCCTTCTATAACCTATCGACTTCAAATAGAGGTAGGGGACTTACATCCTGGTTCTGTCTGGGTTCTGTCTGGCTGTTCTGTCCTTGTGGAAGTTGTAATCTAGTGCTGCCAGCAGTGTTCTGGCCTCATAGACTCGTGGTGAAAAGGAAAAACCACAGAAGAAGAACACAGAGAAGTCATGATGAAGCGTTTCGCTACACCCGCAATAACATCTGCTAAACACGTGTGTGTGACCAATACAATTTGATTTGAATGCGTCATGAAATCAACTAAATTGTAGTCCTCCTTTGGCTGTGTGCATGTCAAACATCACCCTGATGCAGGGTTTCCCAACCATCTCTTCTGTGACCAATAGACCAAGATTTGTATACATTTTCTGGTGGAGCCAGAGGACAGTACTGCAGTGATGCATAATGGACCATTATCTGTAACCGATTGATAAATAGGGGGAAGGATTCTTGAGGAAAATATGTAACCCACCTGAAGTTCAGGTATTTATGAAGATCCTTCAGCCACCTTGTGTTGAGGACGATGTCTGTGAGAGCCTGGTGTCTGTGAGAGCCTGGTGTCTGTGAGAGCCTGATGTCTGTGAGAGCCTGATGTCTGTGAGAGCCTGATATCTGTGAGAGCCTGATATCTGTGAGAGCCTGATATCTGTGAGAGCCTGATATCTGTGAGAGCCTGATGTCTGTGAGAGTCTAATGTCTGTGAGAGTCTGATGTCTGTGAGAGCCTGGTGTCTGTGAGAGCCTGATATCTGTGAGAGCCTGATGTCTGTGAGAGTCTAATGTCTGTGAGAGTCTGATGTCTGTGAGAGCCTGATGTCTGTGAGAGCCTGATATCTGTGAGAGCCTGATATCTGTGAGAGCCCTTTTTGGTCCATTCCTTGGTGTGGTTGTCCCCCAGGCTGTCAATGTCCCAGTGTCCACATGGTGAATAACACCTCTCCACAGGTCCTGAAACATACAATCGCAATGCATGCATTTGTTTCAGAAATCAGTGTCATCATCCACTTTGCCAATCGCAGATGTGATTTCATCAACTCAGGGATGAGTGCTAGCTCACACTAAGCACAGTACAGTAAAGTACATCACCACTCAAAACACAACACATCAATGAGACTAATAAAGATAATCATGACTGACAATAAAAACTCCTCGCACGTGTCCGTCCTTTTTACAGCACCACCAGAAGTGGTTGACAACCTCCTTCGTCCACAGGATTGAGTTCTGCCTGGCCGTTCATCTGTGCTGTCTAGGTATGATAACAATTTCAACACTGGAGCCACACCGTCACATCATAAAAGTTTTAAAAAATATATATATATATACTATAATATCTATCAGTACGTTCTCACTGCATGGATTTTCTTGGCCAGGCTCTTGGCTCCATTCCACATATCGAGCGAGTGCTTTATTTGTTGTGGAAAATAACCGCTATACTTTATTACAAATAAGGTCTTACAGAGTTTTTGTTGCATCAAGAAATGACTTTATGAAAGTTTTCAACTTCAGCCGATACCCGTCTGCAGAGGGGCACCCATTCTTAAGGTCTCCCTCCATCTTACATAGTCCTCTTCAGTTTTACCCGCTCTTTTATTGCTCCGCCCACTTCCTTTGTCCCTGAGGACAGCTGAACTGTTACTCCAACCAGTCACCCGCTCCCCTGTCTTGCACACACACTCATGTTTAGCTTAAACACGACAAGGCCCTAAATCACACAATCCACCCCCCCCCCCACCCCCCCTCAAGCAGTAATCAATCAAGATGATACCAAGGAGACAAAGGTCTAGCCCAAACTCTATTCAACCCTGGTGCCGCTCCTCTTCACTGTGTTTGAAGAGAGAGACAAAAAACTAACGGCCCAATTCAGTTAGCCACAAAGAATGTTAACTATATGTTCATGATTAACTCAATTTCATCTGATAATCCATTAAAAATACACATCATATTCCACTGTCTTTATATTTGCCTTTCGCTGGGTCTGAAAAAATAGGAGTGATATATATACAGTCATTTAGCAGACTCTCTTATCCAGAGCGACTTACAGGAGCAATTAGGGTTAAGTGCCTCGCTCAAGGGAACATCGACAGATTTTTCACTTAGTCGGCTCGGGGATTAGAACCAGCGACCTTTCGGTTACTGGCACAACGCTCTTAACCACTAAGCTCCCCGATTCAATCTTGCAAAAGAAACATTTTAGATGTGCATGGGTCATATCCAAACTTACTCATTAGAGCAGAAATCTGAACGTGTGCAGATTTATTTTAGCGGGATCTCCGTAATCAGCTGATCCCATGGTCCTAATGAACGCCTCTCTTTCTCCACGATGACAGAGTTTTCCTCTGGGTCTCCCTCTTGTCAATGTTCACTACGGAGATGAAGTCGTCTCTGGAATCATTCTCCAATGTAGTGCAGGAGCAGTACTGTGCCCAGTAGACTGGCATGTCCATGTGGCCATCAGCTGAAACTGTAAGAGACATAGAAGTACTAAATCAAAAAAGCAGGACATCCCATGTTAAATACTTGTGGTGTACTGTAAGCACACAAACGATGAGGTCTTACCTAGGGCTACCGCACAGTCTTTGGTTCGCAGACGGTCAATGATCACAGACCTTTTCTCCATCTAGATTTGATCCAGTCCACACAGTATGAAGTTTTGAATGTTGAAAATTAGTGCTACTGGAAACCATCCCCCGTGTTAATGAATTTGAAAAAGGAAAGACCATTGTTGAGTAATTATTCCCAGACAGCTAAGTGTTTGTGGCCAACAAAAAGTCACCTGCCAGCATCCCACGCTTCACTTCCATTTCCAGACGCTGTGACCTTTGGGGAAGATCTGTAAAATAAAGACAGCATGCAATAGTTTCCATACTACCATTTAAAATATACTATACTATAATATACACCCCGCGTGCGCGGTCTTGGTCTTGAACCAGGGCTCTTGGAAGAGAGATTGTATCTCAATTTGACACAACCTGGATAAAAATACATACTAAAATATAATATAAAAATATATACTATTACCAAGTTACAGCTTTTTTTTTTCCACAAATACATTTGCGTTAGCGCGCTTACTTGGGTGGATGCCAACCAATGTCTAAATAGCAATAGGAAGTTCAAAGATACAACCTCTTGTAGAAGGATGGAGTCATGCACTGTCTCTTCCAGACTGATGACCAGCAGTCTATCAATGCGCGGCTGTGGATGGAGACATCCACCCGTCCTGTTTTAACACGCATAAAATGTACGTGGATAAACAATTTAGGAAAAAAACGGTACAGATGTAGCATAAGATGGCACATAAAAAAAAAATGTACACATGGCTAAAGGCAATAGAATGACAAACACACAAAGTGAAGGAACGTATTCTATCATCCAAGCTGCAGAATCTTCAAATTCGTCAAGACTCCTCTTCATCAGAATCTTCATCCACCTGTGATTCCTTTGAGGGACTCCAGGTCTCGTTCAGCACCCGCTCTCGTCAGCGCCAATTTCATCATCCCAATCGATGCTGTCACAAAATAAGACAGAATAATAATGTCACGGTAAAGTGTAAATACCAAACCAAAAAAAGTAAGCTCACTAGCACGTCACTAAGAACAATCTTCCACTTCCACACTATTCATTAGGTCATTGACCTCATCTTCATGTACTTCGATGGTCTCTTCGGAGACGCTCATATTAAATCAGTCTAAATAGACGTGATGGAACATAACCAAAAAAAATGTCATTCACTGAATAAGATCTGTACAACATTGGCAATACACACATAGGGTGATGATGTCTGGGAATAGTTAATGAAAAAAAACTTTAGTGTAGCCTGTTTTCGCCTTCTGTTGCCTCCACGCTGCTCCCATCTAGCTCAACCACTCCAGGCTCCTCCACGGTGCTCCCATCTAGCTCAACCACTCCAGGCTCCTCCACGGTGCTCCCATCTAGCTCAACCACTCCAGGCTCCTCCACGGTGCTCCCATCTAGCTCAACCACTCCAGGCTCCTCCACGGTGCTCCCATCTAGCTCAACCACTCCAGGCTCCTCCACGGTGCTCCCATCTAGCTCAACCACTCCAGGCTCCTCCACGGTGCTCCCATCTAGCTCAACCACTCCAGGCTCCTCCACGGTGCTCCCATCTAGCTCAACCACTCCAGGCTCCTCCACGGTGCTCCCATCTAGCTCAACCACTCCAGGCTCCTCCACGGTGCTCCCATCTAGCTCAACCACTCCAGGCTCCTCCACGGTGCTCCCATCTAGCTCAACCACTCCAGGCTCCTCCAGAAACTCACTCCCCCCCCCTTTAGAAAAAGACAGTGGGTTATACTCTGGGGCGGCGCACAATTGGCCCAGCGTCGTCCATGGTAGGAGAGGGAATGGCCGGCAGGGAGGTAGCTCAGTTGGTAGAGCATGGCGTTTGCAACGCCAGGGTTGTGGGTTCGATTCCCACGGGGGGCCAGTATAAAAAATAAAATAAAATAAAGAATAATGTATGCACTAACTGTAAGTCGCTCTGGATAAGAGCGTCTGCTAAATAATGTAAATGTAATACTCCAAGCATACAGTATCTTCATTACTGGCAAACATTTTGAATACTAGAGAGGGAGACATGACGGAGAGATACACCCCCAAATAGGCTACTCAAAGAAGTCAGGCACAAAGAAAGGGACTCAGAAACCAACCATAAATGATGCACACACAAGAAAGATCACACTACCCAATAGCCATCATTGAAAGGAACAGGAAAAAAGGGTATCTAGCTATTCTCCTATTGAAATCAAGCATGTGTTCTCATCACCTATCTGACTGTGTGTTGCTGGATGCCACTCCAATGCTTGATAAAGCAGGCTGAGGTAACACTTTCCTTGGAGTGGATTGTGGTGGGGCCTTTTCATAACTAGAAGATGAGAAATTTAAATATGTATTTCGCTGATGTCCCATTATTACATCAGATTATATCTAGCTAGCTAGCTTTGCTAACGTATGTCACAAAACCTAGCTAGTGAGCTTGCTTGTCAACTCTCTGCCTAGCTACATAATGTTAGCTAGCTAGCTGGCTAACGTATGTCACAAAACCTAGCTAGTGAGCTTGCTTGTCAACTCTCTACCTAGCTACATAATGTTAGCTAGCTGGCTAACGTATGTCACAAAACCTAGCTAGTGAGCTTGCTTGTCAACTCTCTACCTAGCTACATAATGTTAGCTAGCTGGCTAACGTATGTCACAAAACCTAGCTAATGAGCTTGCTTGTCAACTCTCTACCTAGCTACATAATGTTAGCTAGCTGGCTAACGTATGTCACAAAACCTAGCTAGTGAGCTTGCTTGTCAACTCTCTACCTAGCTAGCTAACATTGTTCCAGTAATGTTCTGAAAAAACGTTAGTCACTTGGGAAGTCTCAAAAAGGCGAGGCAACTATACTGCCGAGCACCATTACAGCTGCTAACGTTTCAGCCGAGCGTCATTACAGTTCTATCACTCTCAAACAGAGAAATGCACATGGAGGGTTAGCTAGCCGCTAGCCGCCAACGCTAAAAAAAACAACAACAACAACAAATGATTGTCAATGCAAAAAGTAAGTAAGTTCTAAATGATCATGACATGCTTATGTCAATATCCTGACTGGTTTTAGATCGTAAATACCATGTACACCCTAGTTATTCATCAAGACAGCCATATCATTTAGACGGCACAAAACTAACCTGGATTCTCCATTCACAAAACTAACCCGGATTCTCCATTCACAAAGCTAACCCGGATTCTCCATTCACAAAGCTAACCCGGATTCTCCATTCACAAAGCTAACCCGGATTCTCCATTCACAAACATCACAGCTAACCCGGATTCTCCATTCACAAAGCTAACCCGGATTCTCCATTCACAAAGCTAACCCGGATTCTCCATTCACAAAGCTAACCCGGATTCTCCATTCACAAACATCACAGCTAACAACTAACCCGGATTCTCCATTCACAAAACATCACAGCTAACCCGGATTCTCCATTCACAAACATCACAGCTAACAACTAACCCGGATTCTCCATTCACAAAACTAACCCGGATTCTCCAATCACAAAACATCACAGCTAACCCGGATTCTCCATTCACAAACATCACAGCTAACAACTAACCCGGATTCTCCATTCACAAAGCTAACCCGGATTCTCCATTCACAAAGCTAACCCGGATTCTCCATTCACAAAACTAACCCGGATTCTCCATTCACAAACATCACAGCTAACCCGGATTCTCCATTCACAAAACATCACAGCTAACAACTAACCCGGATTCTCCATTCACAAAACATCACAGCTAACATTTGTTGACCAATAGGAGAACTGAAATTCTGAATGCAAAATTTGTAAGGGCCCAAAGCATTTTTTTTTTTTTTTTTTGTGAAACACTATCATTCCACTATTACTACAGATATATTATGGACATTTTATGTCATTAAAATGCAAAAATTCTACATAATGCTCCTTTAAGTATATTTTAGAAATTACATTTACTTTTGATACATAAGTATATTTGAAAGTAAATACTTTTAGACTTTTACTCAAGTAATATTTTACTGGGTGACTTTCACTTGTACTTGAGTCATTTTCTATTAAGGTATCTTTACTTTTACTCAAGTATGACAATTGGGTACTATTTCCACCACTGCTTCTTCTCTCATTGGGGTTTCTCTTGTCTGATGTGTTTCCTCATGGCTGATGGCTCATCTGGATGGAGATAAGCTTTTGTCTGTGGCAGTGTGTGTGTGTTCACACCTATGTGTGTGCATGTGTTTATGCCTGTGTGTGTGTGTGTCCATGCCAGTGTGTTTGTCCCTGTGTGTTCACACCTGTGTGTGTGTGTGTGTTCACACCAATGTGTGTGTGTTCACACCTGTGTGTGTGTGTGTGTTTGTGTGTGTGTGTGTGTGTGTGTGTTGGGCAGGCAGACAGATGATTAGGACCAGGTGCTGAGATAGAGACTGTGCTCCTCATAGCTGCAGCTGAGCAGATTACCAGCCTCCCTGGTAATTAACTTTCTATTGATTGGACAGTGCCTGGTTTCTCCTGCTAACAGAGTGTATGTGGTGTGTGTGTGTGTGTGTGTGTGTGAGAGAGAGAGAGAGAGAGAGAGAGAGAGAGAGAGAGAGAGAGAGAGAGAGAGAGAGAGAGAGAGAGCAGAGAGAGAGAGAGAGAGAGAGAGAGAGAGAGAGAGAGAGAGAGAGAGAGAGAGAGAGAGAGAGTGAAGGTGTCTGTGCGTGAGTGTGAGTGTGAGAGAGAGAGAGAGAGAGAGAGAGAGAGAGAGAGAGAGAGAGAGAGAGAGAGAGAGAGAGAGAGAGAGAGAGAGAGAGAGAGAGAGAGAGAGAGAGAGAGGCAGAGAGAGAGAGAGAGAGAGAGAGAAAGAGAGAGAGAGTGAAGGTGTCTGTGCGTGAGTGTGAGTGTGTGTGTGTTGACATGCTGCGGATGTAATGTTCAGCTTACAGGCCCTGGCTCTGCTAGCTGGTTCTGGTTCATCCTGTCTCAACACACAGCGTGCATCCCAAATGACTCTCTATTCCCTACGTAGTCCACTACTTTTTGACCAGAGGGCCCATAGGGAATAAGGTACCATGTTGTGGTCCCTGTTTAATCAGCTGTGGATCTCCTGCAGTAGGAAAACGTGTTTCACCGCTGAGGTTGGAGGTCAATTCTACTTAAAATTCCGAAAAGGTCAAAGGTCAAACTACTTCTCCACAGACTCACATAGTGTCACATGTCCCTTTTATATTAACTTGTGACCATGCAGGGCACACAAGGCTCTGGACCAAAGTAGTGCGTTATACAGGGAACAAGGGGCCCTCTGGGATGCAGCCATAGTGAAAACAGACAGGTAGCCTTTATTCTTCAGGGGACAGAAAGATAAGCTGAATGAAACACAAACAAACAGCGGATCAAAAGTTCAACCTGATGAAAATAGAAAAAATAAAAAAAAAAAAACAGAACAATTTGAACTCTGTCAAAGTTGATTTAAAAAATAAACCATCAAACTTGATGCTGAATAATGTCCCTGTGTGTGGAATCCCCCCCCGTCAGGATTCATTAGGCTCTCCCTAGATTTGACAGCTCTGTGTCTCGTGTGTGTGTGTTTTTGTGTGTGTGTTTTGTGTGTGTGTGTGTGTTTGTGTGTGTGTGTGTGTGTTTTTACCATTGACCAGTGTGTCAGTTATGTAGAGTTTAATTAGGCCCTTGCATCAAAACCTCTCCAAAAACATTCCAGTTCATGGATGTGTTGTTGTGGTTCTGTCAGTGTTTGGTTATAATATCTCTCCCCTGTAGTGAACAGTAGGGTTAATGAGAGACTGGAGGTACAATATATATACAAAAGTATGTGGACATCCCTTCAAATTAGTGGATTTGGCTATTTCAGCCACACCTGTTGCTGACAGGTGTATAAAATCGAGCACACAGACATGCAATCTCCATAGACAAACATTAGCAGTAGAATGGCTCGTACTGAAGAGTTTAGTGACTTTCAACGTGGCACCGTCATAGGATGCCACCTTTCCAACAAGTGAGTTTGTCAAATTTCTGCCCTGCTAGAGCTGCCCCGGTCAACTGTAATTGCTGTTATTGTGAAGTGGAAAACGTCTAGGAGCAACAACGGCTCAGCCGTGAAGTGGTAGGCCACACAAGCTCACAAAACGGGACCACCGAGTGCTGAAGCGCATAAAAATAATCTGTCCTCGGTTGCAACACTCACTACTGAGTTCCAAACTGCCTCTGGAAGCAACATCAGCACAATAACTGTTCGTCGGGAGCTTCATGAAATGGGTTTCCATAGCCGAGCAGCCGCACACAAGCCTAAGATCAACATGCGCAATGCCAAGCGTTGGCTGGAGTGGTGTAAAGCTCGCCGCCATTGGACTCTGGAGCAGTGGAAACACTTTCTCTGGAGTGATGAATCACGCTTCACCATCTGGCAGTCGGACGTATGAATCTGAGTTTGGCAGATGCCAGGAGAACGCTACCTGCCCCAATGCATAGTGCCAACTGTAAAGTTTGGTGGAGGAGGAATAATGGTCTGGGGCTGTTTTTCATGGTTCGGGCTTGGCCTCTTTGTTCCAGTGAAGGGAAATCTTAATGCTACAGCATACAATGACATTGTAGACAATTCTGTGCTTCTAACTTTGTGGCAACAGATTGGGGAAGGCCCTTTCCTCTTTCAGCATGACAATGCCCCCGTGCACAAAGTGAGTTCCATACAGAGATGGTTTGTCGAGATCGGTGTGGAAGAACTTGACTGGCCTGCACAGAGCCCTGACCTCAACCCCATCGAACACCTTTGGGATGCATTGGAACGCCGACTGCGAGCCAGACCTAATCGCCCAACATTAGTGCCCGACCTCACTAATGCTCTTGTGGCTGAATGGAAGCAAGTCCCTGCAGCAATGTTCCAACATCTAGTGGAAAGCCTTCCCAGAAGAGTGGAGGCTGTTATAGAAGCAAAGGGGGGGGACCAACTCCATATTAATGCCCATGATTTTGGAATGAGATGTTCGACGAGAAGGTGTCCACATACTTTTGGTCATGTAGTGTACCTCTATTAGGAGAATTAAGGTAATAATGTGATTTGGAACTGTGAGCTGATTGGCCCGTTTGAATTAATTGTTTGTGTGATCTGATTGGTTGCAGGTATGACATGAAAATGAAATCTACCTGTTTCCTACAAAATAGTTGTGCATTTCCTGTTCTGTAAATCTGAGAGAAGCTGCTATCTCTTGCTGCTACCTTGCTCTCCAACCAAGGTGCATGAATTGAGGATCAAACCGAAGTAGAGAGGAGATTCAGCAACTCTTGGATCAAAAAGCTTCTTTAGAGTTAAAAGTATAACCAACAGGTTCAGTTCCCAGACCAGACCTAGCCTGAGCACAGTCTGTTTAGCTAGCACGCTCACGCTCTCTTCCCAAGTTCCCAGACCAGACCTAGCCTGAGGACCAGTCTGTTTAGCTAGCACGCTCACGCTCTCTTCCTCCCTGAGTACCAGTCTGTTTAGCTAGCACGCTCACGCTCTCTTCCTCCCTGAGTACCAGTCTGTTTAGCTAGCACGCTCACACTCTCTTCCCCTGAGTCCCCAGTCTGTTTAGCTAGCACGCTCACTGGGCTCTCTTAGACCTCCCTGAGTACCAGTCTGTTTAGCTAGCACGCTCACGCTCTCTTCCTCCCTGATACCAGTCTGTTTAGCTAGCACGCTCACGACCTGAGTACCAGTCTGTTTAGCTAGCACGCTCACGCTCTCTTCCTCCCTGAGTACCAGTCTGTTTAGCTAGCACGCTCACGCTCTCTTCCTCCCTGAGTACCAGTCTGTTTAGCTAGCACGCTCACGCTCTCTTCCTCCCTGAGTACCAGTCTGTTTAGCTAGCACGCTCACGCTCTCTTCCTCCCCTGAGTACCAGTCTGTTTTAGCTAGCACGCTCACGCTCTCTTCCTCCCTGAGTACCAGTCTGTTTAGCTAGCACACGCTCACGCTCTCTTCCCCAGTCCTGAGTACCAGTACCAGTCTGTTTAGCTAGCACGCTCACGCTCTCTTCCTCCCTGAGTACCAGTCTGTTTAGCTAGCACGCTCACGCTCTCTTCCTCCCTGAGTACCAGTCTGTTTAGCTAGCACCTCACGCTCACACTGAGTCAGTCTGTTTAGCTAGCACCTCCACGCTCCCTGAGTACCAGTCTGTTTAGCTAGCACGCTCACACGCTCTCTTCCTCCCTGAGTACCAGTCTGTTTAGCAGACGCTCACGCTCTCTTCCTCCCTGAGTACCAGTCTGTTTAGCTAGCACGCTCACGCTCTCTTCCTCCCTGAGTACCAGTCTGTTTAGCTAGCACGCTCACGCTCTCTCCTCCCCTGAGTACCAGTCTGTTTAGCTAGCACGCTCACGCTCTCTTCCTCCCTGAGGACCAGTCTGTTTAGCTACGCACGCTCACGCTCCTCAGTCCCCCTGACCTAGCCCTGAGTACCAGTCTGTTTAGCTAGCACGCTCACGCTCTCTTCCTCCCTGAGTACCAGTCTGTTTAGCTAGCACGCTCACGCTCTCTTCCCCTCCCAGTACAGCCTACCTAGCCTGAGGACCACCAGCTCTCACGCTCTCTTAGCCAGCCCCGCTCCAGACCTAGCCTGAGTCCTGAGGACCAGTCTGTTTAGCTAGCACGCTCACGCTCTCTTCCTCCCTGAGTACCAGTCTGTTTAGCTAGCACGCTCACGCTCTCTTCCTCCCTGAGGACCAGTCTGTTTAGCTAGCACGCTCACGCTCTCTTCCCCAGTCCCCAGACCAGACCTAGCCTGAGGACCAGTCTGTTTAGCTAGCACGCTCACGCTCTCTTCCTCCCTGAGTACCAGTCTGTTTATCTAGCACGCTCACGCTCTCTTCCTCCCTGAGTACCAGTCTGTTTAGCTAGCACGCTCACGCTCTCTTTCTCCGCGCCTCTCTCTCTGTTCCCGCCTCTTTTTTTTATAAAGCTAAGTCTATTCCGTCTGAAATACGGTATTCATTACATTTTATTGCCTCTACACACTTCTGCTGAGGGGAGGAGGAGGGGAGGATGGAGGATGGAGGAGGGGGGGGGGGGGGGGGGTGGGAGGGGGGGGGGGGGGGGGGGGGGGGGGGGGTGTAGAAAGGTCATGAAGACATACCTGTAAAATAGGGTGTTTTCTGTTCCCGTCAGACCTAAAGCCAGCCCTCTGAAACTCTGAGATTACAGCAGCTGACTCCCAAATGGCACCCTATCCCCTACATAGTACACTACCTCTGACCAGGGCCCTACGCAAGGGATAGGGTGCTCCACTCCTGGTGAAACGGGGTCATATTCAATCATCTCTCAGAGAGGAGGGTCAAGCCATCACAGCCTTTCTCATTCTCTTGTTCAAAGAGTCTCTTGGAGGGGAACCGTGTGTGTGTGTGTGTGTGTGTGTGTGTGTGTGTGTGTGTGTGTGTGTGTGTGTACCTTTGCGTGTTTGTCGTGTACAGTCGGTGTGTGTGTGTCTCTGTGAGGTTGGGTGAGTAATCCACTTGAATCTCACAACTAGAGAGGCATAGCAGAGGACACACTCCTGTCCTGGATCTCTGTCTCTCAGCCCAATGATCATCTATACAGCCCTCGGACAGCGCACGTCATATTGATTAGTATCAGAGTCTACTGGGATGAGATGGGAGGAGTTGTTAGAGGGTTGACAGCCACTCATATTGATTAGTATCAGAGTGCATCTGTCTCTGTGTGCATCTCTTTCGTTGTCTGACACTATGAGTTTGGGACCCTTTCCCCTCTCTTCTTCCCCTCTCTCTCTTTCTCCTCTCTCACATTTCTCTCTCTCTCTTCCCCTCTCCCTTCCCCTCTCTCTTCCCCCGCTCTCTTCCCCACTCTCCTTCCCCTCTCTCCCCCCCTCTCTCTTCCCCTCTCTCTCCTTCCCCCTTCTCATTCTCCTCTGTCCATTTCTCTCTCTCTTCTCCTCTCTCTCTTCCCCTCTCTCTTCCCCTCTCTCCCTTCCCCTCTCCCTTC
>CM072220.1:80751224-80776224 GCA_036851935.1 Coregonus suidteri
AAACCGTCTCAGGGAAGCTCATCTGCGTGTCCGTCGTCACCTTCACCAGGGTGCTTGACCTCCTGACTCAGTTCGGCGTCGTAGAACTCCGCTTCAGTTTGACAATTTTTGCTCACCTTCGATGGCCGCTGGCGCGCTGGAGAAGTGTGCTCTCACGATGAATCCCCGGTTTCAATTGTACCGGGCAGATGGCGTGTATGGCCTCGTGTGGGGCGAGCAGTTTGCTGATGTCATGTTTAAACAGAGTGCCCCATGGTGGCGGTGGGGTTATGGGAATGGGCAGCATAGGCGTACGGACAATGAACACAATTGCATTTATCGATGGGAAATTTGAATGCACAGAGATACCATGACGAGATCCTGAGCCCATTGTCGTGCCATTTATCTGCTGCCATCACCTCAGGCCCCATGTCGCAAGGATCTGTACACAATCCTGGAAGCGGAAAATGTCCCAGTTCTTCCATGGGCTGTACACTCACCAGACATGTCACCCATTGAGCATGTTTTGGGATGCTCTGGAACGACATGCACGACAGCGTGTTTACAGTTCCTGCCAATATCCAGCAACTTCGCACATCCCATTGAAGAGGAGCGGGACAACATTCCACAGGCCACAATCAACAGCCTGATCAACTCTATGCGAACGAGATGTTTCATGCTGAATGAGGCAAATGTTGGTCAACAAATATATATTCCCAGTCATGTGAAATCCATAGATTACGGCCTAATGAATTTATATCAATTGACTGATTTCCTTATATGAACTGTAACTCAATAAAATCTTAGAAATTGTTGAATGTTGCGTTTATATTTTTGTTTCGGTGTAGTTGGGATCTCTGTTGGTTGTCAGGTTCCACCACTAGATGGCAGTAAAGCACTTCCCACTGCTGTAGAATCTGTCTGCAGGGTGTCTTTGCTGCAGTCACGGTAGCTTGGCAGCAGCACCCTCTCCTATCTTCCTCTCCATGGTGACGCTTCTGCATAGAGATAAGCCAGGTCGCTGCCTGGCTGGCTGGCCGTGGTGGACGGATGGAGGGGCGGCTATCATTTCTAGAGATCTCTAGCGCTGACAGAACATGGATAGTTAGATGGGAGATATGGCTGTGGAGAGGAGAAAGAGGGAGGGAGAGAGAGAGAGAGAGAGGGAGAGAGAGAGGGTGAGAGAGAGAGGGAGAGAGGGAGAGAGGGAGAGAGGGAAAGAGGGAGAAAGAGAAGGGGAGAGAGAGAGAGGGAGAGAGAGAGCGAGAGAGAGAGAGCGAGAGAGAGAGAGAGAAAGAGGAGAGAGAGAGAGAGAGAGAGAGGGAGAGAGGGAGAGAGAGAGGGAGAGAGAGAGGGAGAGAGGGAGAGAGGGAGAGAGAGAGGGAGAGAGAGAGGGAGAGAGAGAGGGAGAGAGACAGAGAGAGAGAGAGAGAGAGAGAGACAGAGAGAGAGAGAGAGAGAGAGAGAGAGAGAGAGAGAGAGAGAGAGAGAGAGAGAGAGAGAGAGATGAGGTGGAAACTGAGCTGCGCTTCCTAACCTCCTGCCAAATGTATGACCATATTAGAGACACATATTTCCCTCAGATTACAGCGATCCACAAAGAATTCGAAAACAAACCCAATTTGATAAAACTCCCTTATCTACTGGGTGAAAAACCACAGTGTGCCATCACAGCTGCAAGATTTGTGACCTGTTGCCACAAGAAAAGGGCAACCAGTGAAGAACAAACACCATTGTAAATACAACCCATATTTATGTTGATTTATTTTCCCATTTGTACTTTAACTATTTGCACATTGTTACAACACTGTATATATACATAAAATGACATTTGAAATGTCTTTATTCTTTTGAAACTTCTGAGTGTTAATGTTTACTGTTAATATTTATTGTTTATTTCACTTTTGTTTACTATCTACTTCCCTTGCTTTGGCAATGTTAACACACGTTTCCCATGCCAATAAAGCCCTTAAATTGAATTGAAATTGAATTGAGAGAGAGGGAGAGAGGGAGAGAGGGAAAGGGGGAGAAAGAGCGGGGGAGAGAGAGAGGGTGAGAGAGAGAGGGAGAGAGAGAGAGCGAGAGAGAGAGAGCGAGAGAGAGAGAGAGAGAAAGAGGAGAGAGAGAGAGAGAGAGAGAGAGGGGGGAGAGAGAGAGAGAGGGAGAGTAACCCTCAACCTACTGATACAGTGGGGGAAAAAAGTATTTAGTCAGCCACCAATTGTGCAAGTTCTCCCACTTAAAAAGATGAGAGAGGCCTGTAATTTTCATCATAGGTACACGTCAACTATGACAGACAAAATGAGGAAAAACAATCCAGAAAATCACATTGTAGGATTTTTTATGAATTTATTTGCAAATTATGGTGGAAAATAAGTATTAGGTCAATAACAAAAGTTTCTCAATACTTTGTTATATACCCTTTGTTGGCAATGACACAGGTCAAACGTTTTCTGTAAGTCTTCACAAGGTTTTCACACACTGTTGCTGGTATTTTGGCCCATTCCTCCATGCAGATCTCCTCTAGAGCAGTGATGTTTTGGGGCTGTCGCTGGGGCAACACGGACTTTCAACTCCCTCCAAAGATTTTCTATGGGGTTGAGATCTGGAGACTGGCTAGGCCACTCCAGGACCTTGAAATGCTTCTTACGAAGCCACTCCTTCGTTGCCGGGCGGTGTGTTTGGGATCATTGTCATGCTGAAAGACCCAGCCACGTTTCATCTTCAATGCCCTTGCTGATGGAAGGAGGTTTTCACTCAAAATCTCACGATACATGGCCCCATTCATTCTTTCCTTTACACAGATCAGTCGTCCTGGTCCCTTTGCAGAAAAACAGCCCCAAAGCATGATGTTTCCACCCCCATGCTTCACAGTAGGTATGGTGTTCTTTGGATGCAACTCAGCATTCTTTGTCCTCCAAACACGACGAGTTGAGTTTTACCAAAAAGTTCTATTTTGGTTTCATCTGACCATATGACATTCTCCCAATCCTCTTCTGGATCATCCAAATGCACTCTAGCAAACTTCAGACAGACCTGGACATGTACTGGCTTAAGCAGGGGGACACGTCTTGCACTGCAGGATTTGAGTCCCTGGCGGCGTAGTGTGTTACTGATGGTAGGCTTTGTTACTTTGGTCCCAGCTCTCTGCAGGTCATTCACTAGGTCCCCCCGTGTGGTTCTGGGATTTTTGCTCACCGTTCTTGTGATCATTTTGACCCCACGGGGTGAGATCTTGCGTGGAGCCCCAGATCGAGGGGAGATTATCAGTGGTCTTGTATGTCTTCCATTTCCTAATAATTGCTCCCACAGTTGATTTCTTCAAACCAAGCTGCTTACCTATTGCAGATTCAGTCTTCCCAGCCTGGTGCAGGTCTACAATTTTGTGTTTCTGGTGTCCTTTTGACAGCTCTTTGGTCTTGGCCATAGTGGAGTTTGGAGTGTGACTGTTTGAGGTTGTGGACAGGTGTCTTTTATACTGATAACAAGTTCAAACAGGTGCCATTAATACAGGTAACGAGTGGAGGACAGAGGAGCCTCTTAAAGAAGAAGTTACAGGTCTGTGAGAGCCAGAAATCTTGCTTGTTTGTAGGTGACCAAATACTTATTTTTCCACCATCATTTGCAAATAAATTCATTAAAAATCCTACAATGTGATTTTCTGGATTTTTTTTCCTCAATTTGTCTGTCATAGTTGACGTGTACCTATGATGAAAATTACAGGCCTCTCTCATCTTTTTAAGTGGGAGAACTTGCACAATTGGTGGCTGACTAAATACTTTTTTCCCCCACTGTATTTACTGTTGTTACCCTCAACCTACTGATATTTACTGTTGTAACCCTCAACCCACTGATATTTACTGTAGAAACCCTCAACCCACTAATATTTGCTGGCACACATATATGCTTTAAACTAAATAACAGCAGACATGTCTATAGAACGCTAAGAGAGGTCAATAAAGCAGCACGGCTGGTGAAAACCCTCAACCCTCTGATATGCTCCCTCCCTAGGCATGTCTGCATACATAGATGGCAGAATGCTGATGCATCTAATGTAATGTCCACAAACCTCTCAATGTCCACAACCCTCTCAATGTCCACGACCCTCTCAATGTCCACAACCCTCTCAGTGTCCACAACCCTGTCAGTGTCCACAACCCTCTCAATGTCCACAACCCTCTCAATGTCCACAACCCTCTCAATGTCCACAACCCTCTCAGTGTCCACAACCCTCTCAATGTCCACAACCCTCTCAATGTCCACAACCCTCTCAGTGTCCACAACCCTCTCAATGTCCACAACCCTCTCAGTGTCCACAACCCTCTCAGTGTCCACAACCCTCTCAATGTCCACATCCCTCTCAGTGTCCACAACCCTCTCAGTGTCCACAACCCTCTCAATGTCCACAAACCCCTCAGTGTCCACAACCCTCTCAATGTCCACAACCCTCTCAATGTCCACAACCCTCTCAGTGTCCACAACCCTCTCAATGTCCACAACCCTCTCAGTGTCCACAACCCTCTCAATGTCCACAACCCTCTCAGTGTCCACAACCCTCTCAATGTCCACAACCCTCTCAGTGTCCACAACCCTCTCAATGTCCACAACCCTCTCAATGTCCACAACCCTCTCAGTGTCCACAACCCTCTCAATGTCCACAACCCTCTCAGTGTCCACAACCCTCTCAATGTCCACAACCCTCTCAATGTCCACAACCCTCTCAATGTCCACAACCCTCTCAATGTCCACAACCCTCTCAATGTCCACAACCCTTTCAGTGTCCACAACCCTCTCAATGTCCACAACCCTCTCAGTGTCCACAACCCTCTCAGTGTCCACAACCCTCTCAATGTCCACAACCCTCTCAGTGTCCACAACCCTCTGTGTCCACGACCCTCTCAGTGTCCACAACCCTCTCAATGTCCACAACCCTCTCAATGTCCACAACCCTCTCAGTGTCCACAACCCTCTCAGTGTCCACAACCATCTCAATGTCCACAACCCTCTCAGTGTCCACAACCCTCTCAGTGTCCACAACCCCTCTCAATGTCCACAACCCTCTCAGTGTCCACAACCCTCTCAGTGTCCACAACCCTCTCAGGTCCACAACCCTCTCAGTGTCCACAACCCTCTCAATGTCCACAACCCTCTCAATGTCCCCAACCCTCTCAATGTCCACAACCCTCTCAGTGTCCACAACCCTCTCAGTGTCCACAACCCTCTCAGTGTCCACAACCCTCTCAGTGTCCACAACCCTCTCAATGTTAACAACCCTCTCAGTGTCCACAACCCTCTCAATGTCCACAACCCTCTCAGTGTCCACAACCCTCTCAATGTCCACAACCCTCTCAGTGTCCACAACCCTCTCAGTGTCCACAACCCTCTCAGTGTCCACAACCCTCTCAATGTCCACAACCCTCTCAGTGTCCACAACCCTCTCAATGTCCACAACCCTCTCAGTGTCCACAACCCTCTCAGTGTCCACAAAAACCTCTCAATGTCCACAACCCTCTCAGTGTCCACAACCCTCTCAGTGTCCACAACCCTCTCAGTGTCCACAACCCTCTCAGTGTCCACAACCCTCTCAATGTCCACAACCCTCTCAGTGTCCACAACCCTCTCAGTGTCCACAACCCTCTCAATGTCCACAACCCTCTCAATGTCCACAACCCTCTCAATGTCCACAACCCTCTCAGTGTCCACAACCCTCTCAATGTCCACAACCCTCTCAGTGTCCACAAACCCTCTCAATGTCCACAACCCTCTCAGTGTCCACAACCCTCTCAGTGTCCACAACCCTCTCAATGTCCCACAACCCTCTCAATGTCCACAACCCTCTCAGTGTCCACAACCCCTCTCAGTGTCCACAACCCTCTTCTCAGTGTCCACAACCCTCTCAGTGTCCACAACCCTCTCAATGTCCACAACCCTCTCATTGTCCACAACCCTCTCAGTGTCCACATATTTACTGTTGAAAAGACCGCTTGTATGTAGCTCCCTATCAAAGCACATCTGCACACATGTATGTAAGAATGCACGCACGCGCGCACACACACACACACACACACACACACACACACACACACACACACACACACACACACACACACACACACACACACACACACACACACACACACACACAGATACATCCATTGTAATTGGGGTCTTGGCACTGCTGACAGCAAAAAGGAATCAAACAGTGGGGGTGGACACATGATTGTTTTTTTTGTTTTGTAAATGTGTGTGTATCTGTTGTTCGTGTTCGTATGTGTGTTTGTGTTCATGTCTCTGTGTGTACATGTCTCCTGTAGCCCAGCCCTAGACCCTAGCAGCACTACATCCCCATCCATCAGCCCTAGGCCCTAGCAGCACTACATCCCCATCCATCAGCCCTAGGCCCTAGCAGCACTACATCCCCATCCATCAGCCCTAGACCCTAGCAGTGCTACATCCCCATCAATCAGCCCTAGGCCCCTAACAGCACTAAATCCCCATCCATCAGCCCTAGACCCTAGCAGCACTACATCCCCATCCATCAGCCCTAGGCCCTAGCAGCACTACATCCCCATCCATCAGCCCTAGAACCTAGCAGCACTACCTACATCCCCATCCATCAGCCCTAGGCCCTAGCAGCACTACATCCCCATCCATCAGCCCTAGGCCCTAGCAGCACTACATCCCCATCCATCAGCCCTAGACCCTAGCAGCACTACATCCCCATCCATCAGCCCTAGACCCTAGCAGCACTACATCCCCATCCATCAGCCCTAGACCCTAGCAGCACTACATCCCCATCCATCAGCCCCTAGACCCTAGCAGCACTACATCCCCATCCCATCAGCCCTAGTCCCTAGCAGCACTACATCCCCATCCATCAGCCCTAGGTCCTAGCAGCACTACATCCCCATCCATCAGCCCTAGACCCTAGCAGTGCTACATCCCCATCCATCAGCCCTAGACCCTAGCAGCACTACATCCCCATCCATCAGCCCTAGGCCCTAGCAGCACTACATCCCCATCCATCCATCAGCCCTAGACCCTAGCAGCACTACATCCCCATCCATCAGCCCTAGACCCTAGCAGCACTACATCCCCATCCATCCATCAGCCCTAGGCCCTAGCAGCACTACATCCCCATCCATCCATCAGCCCTAGGCCCTAGCAGCACTACATCCCCATCCATCAGCCCTAGACCCTAGCAGCACTACATCCCCATCCATCAGCCCTAGACCCTAGCAGCACTACATCCCCATCCATCAGCCCTAGACCCTAACAGCACTACATCCCCATCCATCAGCCCTAGACCCTAGCAGCACTACATCCCCATCCATTACATTTTACATTTTAGTCATTTAGCAGACGCTCTTATCCAGAGCGACTTACAGGAGCAATTAGGTTAAGTGCCTTGCTCAAGGGCACATTTACGTCATTTAGCAGACGCTCTTATCCAGAGCGACTACAAAATGGTGCATTCACCCTATAGCCAGTGGGATAACCACTTTACAATTATACTTTTTTTTTTTTGGGGGGGGGGGGGGTAGAAGGATTACTTTATCCTATCCCAGGTGTTCCTTAAAGAGGTGGGGTTTCAAATGTCTCCGGAAGGTGGTGACATCAGCCCTAGACCCTAGCAGCACTACATCCCCATCCATCAGCCCTAGACCCTAGCAGCACTACATCCCCATCCATCCATCAGCCCTAGACCCTAGCAGCACTACACCCCCATCCATCAGCCCTAGAACCTAGCAGCACTACATCCCCATCCATCAGCCCTAGGCCCTAGCAGCACTACATCCCCATCCATCAGCCCTAGGCCCTAGCAGCACTACATCCCCATCCATCAGCCCTAGACCCTAGCAGCACTACATCCCCATCCATCAGCCCTAGG
Source organism: Coregonus suidteri (assembly GCA_036851935.1). NCBI lineage: Eukaryota > Metazoa > Chordata > Actinopteri > Salmoniformes > Salmonidae > Coregonus > Coregonus suidteri. Next base: position 80,759,095 of record CM072220.1, read on the forward strand.
CCCTAGCAACACTACATCCCCATCCATCAGCCCTAGACCCTAGCAGCACTAACATCCCCATCCATCAGCCCTAGGCCCTAGCAGCACTACATCCCCGTCCGTCCATCAGCCCTAATCTGCTGCCTGCTGTGCCCTTCATTTAACATTGCTCCCAGCTAACGTCCCAAATGACACCCTATTCTCTATATAGTTTCTTAGTACTTCTGGTGGGTTCTGGTCAAAAAGTAGTGCCCTGTATAGGGAATAGGGTCCATTTTGGACGTACCCCCAAGTGCAGAAACAAAACCTCAGGTATGATATATTTTATTTGTAGATTAGGGTTTAAACCAATAACCTTTTGGGCTGTAAGCGCTGCAGCAGTAATGAAAACTGGCAGGTTTGGAATTATAATTTAATCACGACAACAATTACAATTTCCTCGTGCAGACCAAAGACCCCCCCATGAACACATCGCAGTTTGTGTGTGTGCGTGTGTGAGTGTGTGTGCGTGTGTGTGTGTGTGTGTGTGCGTGCGTGTGTGTGTGAGTGTGTTTGTTTGTACATTTCTCAGCTGTCAAGCCTTCCAGCCGAACCTCTTCCCTTCCATCCAACTGTTGCTCCGTGCCTCTCTACACCATGTTGACCTATTACTAATCTAAAGCTTGTTTTCAGCTATCCCCTATAGTTTATATAGCTTCCAGCCCCACTACAGCCAGTCACCACCCAACTGCTGTAGAGTTCTACCCAGAGTGTCTTCTAACAAGCTGAAGAGAGAGAGAGCATGTCAGAGAGAGAGAGGAGGTCTGGAGAAGGTCTAGTATTTAAATAAGCCATCTGTGAAGGCTAGATGAGTAGGGGTAGAGGGGAGAGAGGTTAGTGCCCTCCCTGACTGTCTGACATCATCAGAGGTGGAGTGGGGTGGAGGATAGTGGCAGGTGTGGGGTGAGGTGGGGGGGGGGGGGGGGGGGGGGCAAAACCTGGTGATGTGACAGTGTTGCACCATCGCCCCTGGACGCCCTGCCCACATGCCCAACACAGCCTTTGGATCAGAGGACAGGAAGAGGATAGGAAGTGATGTCAGAGGGGCTTCCTGGGTACAGCTGACCCCAACCCAATCAGCACTTCCTTAAGAAGGCAGCAAGGTCTTTACACCCCCTAGTATAACCTGCTTACTCTGCTAGTACTGTTAATGCTGAGAGGGAAGGTTGTATGGATGGGTGAGGGGAGGGAGGGAGAAAGAGAGAGAGAGAGGCTGTATGGGTGAGTGAGGGGAGGGAGGGAGAGAGAGAGAGGTTGTATGGGTGGGTGAGGGGATGGAGGGAGAGAGAGGCTGTATGGATGAGTGAGGGGAGGGAGGGGGAGAGAGAGAGAGAGAGGCTGTATGGGTGAGTGAGGGGAGGGAGGGAGAGGAGGGTGAGAGACGGAGGGTGAGAGAGAGGAGGGTGAGAGTGAAGGAGGGTGAGAGAGGGGAGGGTGAGAGAGAGGAGGGTGAGAGAGAGGAGGGTGACAGAGAGGAGGGTGACAGAGAGGAGGGTGAGAGAGAGGAGGGTGAGAGAGGGGAGGGTGAGAGAGAGGAGGGTGACAGAGAGGAGGGTGAGAGAGGGGAGGGTGAGAGAGGGGAGGGTGACAGAGAGGAGGGTGAGAGAGGGGAGGGTGAGAGAGGGGAGGGTGAGAGAGGGGAGGGTGACAGAGTGGAGGGTGAGAGAGAGGAGGGTGACAGAGAGGAGGGTGAGAGAGAAGGTGGGTGAGAGAGGGGAGGTGAGAGAGAGGAGGGTGACAGAGGGAGGGTGAGAGAGAGGAGGGTGACAGAGAGGAGGGTGAGAGAGAAGGTGGGTGAGAGAGAGAGGAGGGTGACAGAGAGGAGGGTGACAGAGGGAGGTGAGAGAGAGGAGGGTGAGAGAGGGGAGGGTGAGAGAGAGGAGGGTGACAGAGAGGAGGGTGAGAGAGGGGAGGGTGAGAGAGGGGAGGGTGACAGAGAGGAGGGTGAAGAGAGGGGAGGGTGAGGAGGGGAGGGTGAGAGAGAGGAGGGTGACAGAGGGAGGGTGAGAGAGAGGAGGGTGACAGAGAGGAGGTGAGAGAGAAGGTGGGTGAGAGAGGGGATGGGTGAGAGAGAGGAGGTGACAGAGGGAGGGTGAGAGAGAGGAGGGTGACAGAGAGGAGGGTGACAGAGAGGAGGGTGAGAGAGAAGGTGGGGTGAGAGAGAGGAGGGTGAGAGATGGGAGACATGTTGGGAGAGTTATATTTGGGTGTTTCAGTGAAACGTAAGTGAGGGAGGCCCCGCTCTCTCGCTTTCCCAGATGTTTAGTTCATTTCATTCCGATCTCCTTTGCATTATTGTAGCCATTTTCTGTAGCCTGTCAACTATGCGTCTGTCTATCCCTGTTCTCTCCTCTCTGCACAGGCCATACAAACACCTCACACCCGCGTGGCTGCTGCCACTCTAACCTGGTGGTCCCTGCCCACACGACCCACGTGGAGTTCCAGGTCTCCGGCAGCCTCTGGAACTGCCGTTCTGCGGCCAACAAGGCAGTTTTCATTTTGTTTTCTTTTCCTCTACAACATTCGGAGAGTACGACCCTGCCTTACACAGGAAGCGGCACAGGTCCTAATCCAGGCACTTGTCATCTCCCGTCTGGATTACTGCAACTCGCTGTTGGCTGGGCTCCCTGCCTGTGCCATTAAACCCCTACAACTCATCCAGGAATTGCCGCAGCCCGTCTGGTGTTCTACCTTCCCAAGTTCTCTCACGTCACCCCGCTCCTCCGCACACTCCACTGGCTTCCAGTTGAAGCTCGCATCTGCTACAAGACCATGGTGCTTGCCTATGGGAGCTGTGAGGGGAACGGGCACCTCCGTACATTCAGGCTCTGATCAGTCCCTACACCACCCAAACGAGGGCATTGCGTTCATCCACCTCTGGCCTGCTGGCCCCCCTACCTCTGCGGAAGCACAGTTCCCGCTCAGCCCAGTCAAAACTGTTCGCTGCTCTGGCACCCCAATGGTTGAACAAAGGTCCCTCACGACGCCAGGACAGCGGAGTCACTCACCCACCTTCCGGAGACACTTGAAACCCCACCTCTTTAAGGAATACCTGGGATAGGATAAAGTAATCCTTCTACCCCCCTCTTACCCCCCCCCCCCCAATTTTTTTAAAATAAAAATAAATAAATAAATACATATTGTAAAGTGCTTATCCCACTGGCTATAAGGTGAATGCACCAATTTTGTAAGTCGCTCTGGATAAGAGCGCCTGCTAAATGACGTAAATGTAAATGTAAATGTACAGACCAGTATCCCTTCTTTCTTTTCTCTCCAAAACTCTTGAGCGTGCCGTCTTTAGCCAACTCTCTTGCTATCTCTCTCAGAATGACCTTCTTGATCCAAACCAGTCAGGTTTCAAGACTGGTCATTCAACTGAGACTGCTCTTCTCTGTGTCACAGAGGCTCTCCGCACTGCTAAAGCTAACTCTCTCTCCTCTGCTCTTGTCCTTCTAGACCTGTCTGCTGCCTTTGATACTTTGAACCATCAGATCCTCCTCTCCACCCTCTCCGAGTTGGGCATCTCCGGCGCGGCTCACTCTTGGATTGCGTCCTACCTGACAGGTCACTCCTAACAAGTGGCGTGGCAAGAATCTGTCTCCGCACCACGTGCTCTCACCACTGGTGTCCCCCAGGGCTCAGTTCTAGGCCCTCTCCTATTCTCGCTATACACCAAGTCACTTGGCTCTGTCATGTCCTCACATGGCCTCTCCTATCATTGCTACGCAGACGACACACAACTAATCTTCTCCTTTCCCCCTTCTGATAACCAGGTGGCGAATCGCATCTCTGCATGTCTGGCAGACATATCAGTGTGGATGACGGATCACCACCTTAGCTGAAACCTCGGCAAGACGGAGCTGCTCTTCCTCCCGAGGAAGGACTGCCCGTTCCATGATCTCGCCATCACGGTTGACAACTCCGTTGTGTCCTCCTCCCAGAGTGCAAAAAGCCTTGGCGTGACCCTGGACAACACCCTGTCGTTCTCCGCTAACATCAAGGCGGTGACCCGATCCTGTAGGTTCATGCTCTACAACATTCGGAGAGTACGACCCTGCCTTACACATGAAGCGGCACAGGTCCTAATCCAGGCACTTGTCATCTCCCGTTTGGATTACTGCAACTCGCTGTTGGCTGGGCTCCCTGCCTGTGCCATTAAACCCCTACAACTCATCCAGAACTCATCCAGCCTGTCTGGTGTTCAAACCTTCCCAAGTTCTCTCACGTCACCCCGCTCCTCCGCACACTCCACTGGCTTCCAGTTGAAGCTCGCATCTGCTACAAGACCATGGTGCTTGCCTACGGAGCTGTGAGGGGAACGGCACCTCCGTACCTTCAGGCTCTGATCAGTCCCTACACCCAAACGAGGGCATTGCGTTCATCCACCTCTGGCCTGCTGGCCCCCCTACCTCTGGGCGGAAGCACAGTTTCCGCTCAGCCCAGTCAAAAACTGTTCGCTGCTCTGGCACCCCAATGGTGGAACAAGCTCCCTCATGACGCCAGGACGGCGGAGTCACTCACACCTTCCGGAGACATTGAAACCCACCTCTTTAAGGAATACCTGGGATAGGATAAAGTAATCCTTCTACCCCCTGGCTATAAGGTGAATGCACCAATTTTGTAAGTCGCTCTGGATAAGAGCGTCTGCTAAATGACGTAAATGCAAATTTACATTTTAGTCATTTAGCAGACGCTCTTATCCAGAGCGACCCACAGCCAGTGAGTGCATTCATTACTTTTTCATACTGGCCCCCCCGTGGGAATCGAACCCACAACCCTGGCGTTGCAAACGCCATGCTCTACCAACTGAGCTACATCCCTGCCGGCCATTCCCTCCCCTACCCTGGACGACGCTGGGCCAATTGTGCGCCGCCCCCATGGGTCTCCCGGTCGCGGCCGGCTACGACAGAGCCTGGATTCGGGAGTACTGTTTCAATGATGATTAACTTCCAAACTACACTGCTATCGCCAAATGCACAGAGCACAAAAACATCAAAAATGCATTTCTCCACCAAGCCAGCCTCGTCCAGGGCCCAATGGCTCCTTACAGTCTACCTTACAACCATTGTTTAGGATGACGTGAAAATCTATACATGACACCAAAGAACCATTGGGCCCAAACGAAACCAACCCAGTGGAGAAACACACCCCCCGACACTTCCACACTCTGTGCATTCAACAACAGCAGCACAATTCAGAAGCCAATCACAATAGAAACAGTTTGGCATGACAATGCACCACTACATGAACCAGAAACCATGTATAAATAGAAACATATAATGTCTCTTAGAAATTGCAACTCCCAAACATTCCAATCCATGTTTACTTTTCACAAAAAATCTCTTTCAAATAGTAAATATCCTCAACAGGTTTTATAAAATGCACGGTGGTTGCATTTCATCTGCTACTACAGAACACTTACTTAGCAATATAAAAATCATTAAAACAAACAAGAAAAGCGCCATGTGTCAGACAGCACGAAAGCCATTTTACACACACTCTTTTCACACAAACACCTCAAAAAAAATGTTAAAAACAGTAACACTCAATTATCATGATAATCATTTAAAAGATATTAATCAAAACAAAAATGAGGGAACAAACATGATGCCAAAAACTAATTGCTGTTGTTCTTAGTCCAGATAAGACACAGGTGTATGACATGATGGGTTTAACAACGGCTTAACATCTTTTTGGTTAGTAAGTCAGTCATTCCAAGCGTGGTGTGTGTGCCTTGAACATCCGAACACAACCCCCAAAAAAATGGCAAATGCTGAACAATCAGTGGGAACAATCTCAGCTCACCCGTTAAAAAATCCTGCAAGAAATTCCTCACCCGTCTTTCTCACATTCTAAAAAACACTCCAAACTCACGATCTAAATTTCACGCCCAACCTCAAAACCAACAAAAAACCCTTGACCAAATTCTAATTATTTTAAAATCCCTCTCTGATTCTTCGTCCCCTCCCCAATCCCTTTACAGAACCCCCCCCCCATTTCCCCATTCTGAATTATCTCCCGCTGCCTCTTTCTCCTCCTCCTGGCTGCTCTGCTGGTGGACCTTCAGGTTGCTCTCTCTCGGCCAAAAGCTCTTGCCACAGGTAGGGCGGGCGTAACGCCCCTTGGTGTGTGCCCGGTTCTTGTGGGCTTCTAGCTGTGCTCGGCACGGGCAAAAGCTCTCCTCACACTCCTCGCAGGGGTGGGCTCCCTGACAGACAGGGAGTATGACTAGAAATGTTGACAGACAGGGAGTATGACTAGAAATGTTGACAGACAGGGAGTATAACTAGAAATGTTGACAGACAGGGAGTATGACTAGAAATGTTGACAGACAGAGATAGGCCTGTGGAGGGAGAGGCTTGGAGAAAGGAGTGTTTTGAGAGAAAGAGAATGAAAGAGCGCCAGAGACTAAAAGAGAGAATGTGTACGTCTCTGTGTATGGAAAGAGAATGTGTGGTCTGACAGAGCTGTGGTGTATCTGACAGAGCTGTGGTGGGTCTGACAGAGCTGTAGTGTATCTGACAGAGCTGTAGTGTATCTGACAGAGCTGTGGTGGGTCTGACAGAGCTGTAGTGGGGTCTGACAGAGCTGTGGTGGGTCTGACAGAGCTGTAGTGGGTCTGACAGAGCTGTGGTGGGTCTGACAGAGCTGTAGTGTATCTGACAGAGCTGTAGTGGATCTGACAGAGCTGTGGTGGGTCTGACAGAGCTGTAGTGTATCTGACAGAGCTGTAGTGTATCTGACAGAGCTGTAGTGTATCTGACAGAGCTGTAGTGTATCTGACAGAGCTGTAGTGGGTCTGACAGAGCTGTGGTGGGTCTGACAGAGCTGTAGTGGGTCTGACAGAGCTGTGGTGTGTCTGACAGAGCTGTGGTGTGTCTGACAGAGCTGTGGTGTGTCTGACAGAGCTGTAGTGGGTCTGACAGAGCTGTGGTGTGTCTGACAGAGCTGTGGTGTGTCTGACAGAGCTGTGGTGTATCTGACAGAGCTGTAGTGGGGTCTGACAGAGCTGTAGTGTATCTGACAGAGCTGTAGTGTATCTGACAGAGCTGTGGTGTGTCTGACAGAGCTGTGGTGTGTCTGACAGAGCTGTGGTGTATCTGACAGAGCTGTAGTGTATCTGACAGAGCTGTGGTGTGTCTGACAGAGCTGTAGTGTATCTGACAGAGCTGTAGTGGGTCTGACAGAGCTGTAGTGGGTCTGACAGAGCTGTAGTGGGTCTGTCTGACAGAGCTGTGGTGTGTCTGACAGAGCTGTAGTGTGTCTGACAGAGCTGTAGTGGGTCTGACAGAGCTGTAGTGGTGTCTGACAGAGCTGTAGTGGGTTCTGACAGAGCTGTGGTGTATCTGACAGAGCTGTGGTGTGTCTGACAGAGCTGTAGTGTGTCTGACAGAGCTGTGGTGGTGTGCTGTGTGTCTGACAGAGCTGTGGTGTATCTGACAGAGCTGTGGTGTGTCTGACAGAGCTGTGGTGTATCTGACAGAGCTGTAGTGTGTCTGACAGAGCTGTGTGTGTATCTGACAGAGCTGTGTTCTAGCTGTGGGTTCTGACAGAGCTGTGGTGTGTGTCTGACAGAGCTGTCTGTATCTGACAGAGCTGTAGTGTGTCTGACAGAGCTGTGGTGTATCTGACAGAGCTGTGGTGGGTCTGACAGAGCTGTAGTGGGTCTGACAGAGCTGTAGTGGGTCTGACAGAGCTGTGGTGTATCTGACAGGCTGTAGTGTATCTGACAGAGCTGTAGTGTATCTGACAGAGCTGTAGTGGGTCTGACAGAGCTGTAGGTATCTGACAGAGCTGTAGTGTGTCTGACAGAGCTGTGGTGGGTCTGACAGAGCTGTAGTGGGTCTGACAGAGCTGTAGTGTATCTGACAGAGCTGTAGTGGTCTGACAGAGCTGTAGTGTATCTGACAGAGCTGTGGTGTGTCTGACAGAGCTGTGGTGTATCTGACAGAGCTGTGGTGGGTCTGACAGAGCTGTGGTGTGTTATCTGACAGAGCTGTGGTGTGGTCTGACAGAGCTGTGGTGTATCTGACAGAGCTGTAGTGGGTCTGACAGAGCTGTAGTGTATCTGACAGAGCTGTAGTGTATTCTGACAGAGCTGTAGTGGTCTGACAGAGCTGTGGTGTATCTGACAGAGCTGTGGTGTATCTGACAGAGCTGTAGTGTGTCTGACAGAGCTGTGGTGTATCTGACAGAGCTGTAGTGTGTCTGACAGAGCTGTGGTGTATCTGACAGAGCTGTAGTGTGTCTGACAGAGCTGTAGTGTGTCTGACAGAGCTGTAGTGTATCTGACAGAGCTGTAGTGTATCTGACAGAGCTGTAGTGTATCTGACAGAGCTGTAGTGTATCTGACAGAGCTGTAGTGTATCTGACAGAGCTGTAGTGTATCTGACAGAGCTTGTGGTGTATCTGACAGAGCTGTAGTGTATCTGACAGAGCTGTAGTGTATCTGACAGAGAGCTGTAGTGTATCTGACAGAGCTGTGGTGGGTCTGACAGAGCTGTAGTGGGATCTGACAGAGCTTGTGGTGGTAGTGTATCTGACAGAGCTGTAGTGTATCTGACAGACAGAGTGCTGTAGTGTATCTGACAGAGCTGTGGTGTATCTGACAGAGCTGTGGTGTGTCTGACAGAGCTGTGGTGTATCTGACAGAGCTGTAGTGTATCTGACAGAGCTGTGGTGTGTCTGACAGAGCTGTGGTGTGTCTGACAGAGCTGTGGTGTATCTGACAGAGCTGTGGTGTATCTGACAGAGCTGTGTCTGACAGAGCTGTAGTGTATCTGACAGAGCTGTGGTGTAGTCTGACAGAGCTGTGGTGTATCTGACAGAGAGTGTATCTGACAGAGCTGGTGTGTCTGACAGAGCTGTGGTGTATCTGACAGAGCTGTGGTGTGTCTGACAGAGCTGTGTGTATCTGACAGAGCTGTAGTGGGTCTGACAGAGCTGTAGTGTATCTGACAGAGCTGTAGTGTATCTGACAGAGCTGTGGTGTATCTGACAGAGCTGTAGTGTATCTGACAGAGCTGTGGTGGTCTGACAGAGCTGTGGTGTATCTGACAGAGTATCTGACAGAGTGTAGTGTATCTGACAGAGCTGTAGTGGGTCTGACAGAGCTGTGCTGTGGTGTATCTGACAGAGCTGTGGTGTATCTGACAGAGCTGTAGTGTATCTGACAGAGCTGTTGTGGGTCTGACAGAGCTGTAGGTGTATCTGACAGAGCTGTAGTGTATCTGACAGAGCTGTAGTGGGTCTGACAGAGCTGTGGTGTATCTGACAGAGCTGTAGTGTATCTGACAGAGCTGTAGTGTATCTGACAGAGCTGTAGTGATCTGACAGAGCTGTGGTGTATCTGACAGAGCTGTAGTGTATCTGACAGAGCTGTGGTGTATCTGACAGAGCTGTAGTGTATCTGACAGAGCTGTAGTGTATCTGACAGAGCTGTAGTGTATCTGACAGAGCTGTGTGTGGGTCTGACAGAGCTGTGGTGTATCTGACAGAGCAGTCTGTGTGTATCTGACAGAGCTGTGGTGTATCTGACAGAGCTGTAGTGTAATCTGACAGAGCTGTATGGTGTATCTGACAGAGCTGTGGTGGTATCTGACAGAGCTGTAGTGGGTCTGACAGAGCTGTGGTGTATCTGACAGAGCTGTAGTGGTATCTGACAGAGCTGTAGTGTATCTGAGCAGAGCTGACAGGTGGGTATCTGGACAGAGCTGTGGTGTATCTTGACAGAGCTGTGGTGTATCTGACAGAGCTGTGGTGTATCTGACAGAGCTGTAGTGTATCTGACAGAGCTGTGGTGTATCTGACAGAGCTGTGGTGTATCTGACAGAGCTGTAGGGGTATCTGACAGAGCTGTTAGTGGTCTGACAGAGCTGTAGTGTATCTGACAGAGCTGTAGTGGGTCTGACAGAGCTGTGTGTGGTTCTGACAGAGCTGTGGTGTATCTGACAGAGCTGTAGTGTATCTGACAGAGCTGTAGTGTATCTGACAGAGCTGTGGTGTATCTGACAGAGCTGTGGTGTATCTGACAGAGCTGTAGGTGTATTGACAGAGCTGTAGTGTATCTGACAGAGCTGTTGTGGGTCTGACAGAGCTGTGTATCTGACAGAGCTGTAGTGTATCTGACAGAGCTGTAGTGTGTCTGACAGAGCTGTGGTGTATCTGACAGAGCTGTAGTGTGTATCTGACAGAGCTGTGGTGTATCTGACAGAGCTGTGGGTGTATCTGACAGAGCTGTGGTGTATCTGACAGAGCTGTAGTGTATCTGACAGAGCTGTGGTGGGTCTGACAGAGCTGTAGTGTGTCTGACAGAGCTGTGGTGTATCTGACAGAGCTGTGGTGTATCTGACAGAGCTGTGTGTGGGTCTGACAGAGCTGTAGTGTATCTGACAGAGCTGTAGTGTATCTGACAGAGAGCTGTAGTGTATCTGACAGAGCTGTGGTGTTTTCTGACAGAGCTGTAGTGTATCTGACAGAGCTGTGGTCTGACAGAGCTGTAGGTGGGTCTGACAGAGCTGTAGTGTATCTGACAGAGCTGTGGTGTATCTGACAGAGCTGTGTGTGTATCTGACAGAGCTGTAGTGGGTCTGACAGAGCTGTGGTGTGAGTATCTGACAGAGCTGTAGAGACAGAGGCTGTGGTGTGTCTGACAGAGCTGTAGTGTCTGTCTGGACAGAGCTGTAGGTTATCTGACAGAGCTGGTGTCTAGGTGTATCTGACAGAGCTGTGTAGTGGGTCTGACAGAGCTGTAGTGTATCTGACAGAGCTGTGGTGGGTCTGACAGAGCTGTAGTGTGATCTGACAGAGCTGTAGTGTATCTGACAGAGTGTAGTGTATCTGACAGGCTGTGGTATCTGACAGAGCTGTGGTGTATCTGACAGAGCTGTGGTGTATCTGACAGAGCTGTTAGTGGGTCTGACAGAGCTGTGGTGTATCTGACAGAGCTGTAGGTGTATCTGACAGAGCTGTAGTGGGTCTGACAGAGCTGTGGTGGTGGGGTCTGACAGAGCTGTGGTGGGTCTGACAGAGCTGTGGATGTATCTGACAGAGCTGTAGTATCTGAGACGAGCTGTGGTGTAATCGACAGAGCTGTGGTGGGTATCTGACAGAGCTGTGGTGTATCTGACAGAGCTGTGGTGGGTCTGACGAGCTGTGGTGGGTCTGACAGAGCTGTAGTGTATCTGACAGAGCTGTGAGTGTATCTGACAGAGCTGTGTAGGTGTCTGACAGAGCTGTAGTGTATCTGACAGAGCTGTAGGTGGGTCTGACAGAGCTGTAGTGGGTCTGACAGAGCTGTAGTGTGTCTGACAGAGCTGTCAGAGTGTATCTGACAGAGCTGTAGGGTATTCTGACAGAGCTGTAGTTGGTCTGACAGAGCTGTAGTGTATCTGACAGAGCTGTAGTGTATCTGACAGAGCTGTGGTGGGTCTGACAGAGCTGTGGTGTATCTGACAGAGCTGTAGTGGGTCTGACAGAGCTGTAGTGTATCTGACAGAGCTGTGGTGTATCTGACAGAGCTGTAGTGTATCTGACAGAGCTGTAGTGTACTGACAGAGCTGTGGTGTATCTGACAGAGCTGTAGTGTATCTGACAGAGGCTGTAGTGGGACAGGATCTGTGACAGAGACGGCTGTGTGGTGTATCTGACAGAGCTGTGGTGGGTCTGACAGAGCTGTGGTGTATCTGACAGAAGTGTGGGTGTGGTCTGACAGAGCTGTAGTGGGTCTGACAGAGCTGTGGTGTATCTGACAGAGCTGTGGTGTATCTGACAGAGCTGTGGTGTATCTGACAGAGCTGGTAGGTGGTCTGACAGAGCTGTGGTGGTCTCTGACAGAGCTGTAGGTGGGTCTGACAGAGCTGTAGTGGTGTAGTGGGTCTGACAGAGCTGTGGTGGGTCTGACAGAGCTGTAGTTATCTGACAGAGCTGTGGTGGTCTGACAGAGCTGTTAGTGGGTCTGACAGAGCTGTAGTGTATCTGACAGAGCTGTAGGTGTGACAACTGTAGTGGGCTGACAGAGGTGTATCTGACAGAGCTGTGGTTGGGTCTGACAGAGCTGTAGTGTATCTGACAGAGCTGTGGTGGGTCTGACAGAGCTGTAGTGGGTCTGACAGAGCTGTGGTGTATCTGACAGAGCTGTGGTGTATCTGCCAGAGCTGGGTGTATCTGACAGAGCTGTGGTGTGTTCTGACAGAGCTGTAGTGGGTCTGACAGAGCTGTGTGTGTATCTGACAGAGCTGTGGGTGTATCTGACAGAGCTGTAGTGTTGACAGAGCTGTAGTGTATCTGACAGAGCTGTAGTGGGTCTGACAGAGCTGTAGTGTATCTGACAGAGCAGGTTGTGACAGAGCGGTAGTACTGGGTCTGACAGAGCTGTAGTGGGTTGACAGAGGTGTGTGTATCTGACAGAGCTGTGGTGTATCTGACAGGACAGCTGTAGGTGTGTCTGACAGAGCTGTAGTGGTCTGACAGAGCTGTGGTGGGGTCTGACAGAGCTGTAGTGGGTCTGACAGAGCTGTGGTGTTCTGACAGAGCTGTGGTAGTGTATCTGACAGAGCTGTAGTGTATCTGACAGAGCTGTGGTGGGTCATGACAGAGCTGTAGGTTTGTAGCGGGTCTGACAGAGCTGTGGTGTGTCTGACAGAGCTGTGGTGTATCTGACAGAGCTGTAGTGATCTGACAGAGCTGTAGTGTGTCGTTGACTGTGAGCTTTGTGGTGTATCTGACAGAGCTGTAGTGTGGTCTGACAGAGCTGTGTGGGTCTGAGCTGTCATGTGTTGATCCTGTGAGCTGTAGTGTATTTGGTCTGACAGAGCTGTGGTGTATCTGAGCTGTGGTGTCTCTGACAGAGCTGGTATGGGTCTGACAGAGCTAGTGGTTGTATCTGACAGAGCTGTGGTGGCTGACATAGCTGTGTGGGTCTGACAGAGCTTGTGGTGGGCTTACGTCTGTCGTGTATCTGACAGAGCTGTAGTGGGTTTGACAGAGCGGGCGTAGTGGATCTGGACAGAGCTGTTAGTTGTATGGGTCTGACAGAGCTGTGGTGGGTCTGACAGAGCTGTGGTAACTTGACAGAGCTGTGTGTGGTCTGACAGAGCTGTAGTGTGTCTGACAGAGCTGTTGTGGGTATCTGACAGAGCTGTGGTGTGGGTCTGACAGAGCTGTAGTCTGACAGAGCTGTGGTGTATCTGACAGACAGCTGTTAGTGGGTCTGACGAGCTAGTGTGGTCGGACAGAGCTGTGGTAGTCTGACAGAGCTGTGGTGTATCTGACAGAGCTGTAGTGGGTCTGACAGAGCTGTGGTGTAGGTCTGACAGACGCTTGTGGTGGGTCTGACAGAGCTGTAGTGTATCTGACAGAGCTGTGGTGGGTCCTGACAGAGCTTTTGTAGTGCGTGTATCTGACAGAGCTGTAGTGGGTCTGACTGACAGAGCTGTGGTGGGTCTGACAGAGCTGTAGTGTATGTTGACAGAGTGTGGGTCTGACAGTAGCTGTGTGTGTATCTGACAGAGCTGTGGTGTTGTCTGACAGAGCTGTGGTGGGTCTGGACAGAGCTGTGGTGGTATCTGACAGAGCTGTAGTTGGGTCTGAACAGAGAGCTGTGGGAGGTTTGATGACTGTAAGAGCTGTAGTGTGTATCTGACAGAGCTGCTGGTGTATCTGACAGAGCTGTACTGAGTGTGGGGGTCTGACAGAGCTGTAGTGCTGTCTGGACAGAGCTGTAGTGGGTGTCTGGAACAGGAGCTGTAGTGGTCTGACAGAGCTTAGTTTGTGGTATTGACAGAGCTGTATTTGTATCTGACAGAGCTGTAGTGGTATCTGACAGAGTGTGTCGGTGGGTCTGAACAGAGCTGTGGTGTATCTGACAGAGCTGTGGTGGGTCTGACAGAGCTGTGGTGTGGGTCTGACAGAGCTGTGGTGTATCTGACAGAGCTGTGTAGACCAGAGCTGTAGTCTGACAGAGCTGTGGTGGGTCTGACAGAGCTGTGGTGGGTCTGACAGAGCTGTGGTGTGTTCTGACAGAGCTGTAGTGGGTCTGACAGAGCTGTGGTGTATCTGACAGAGCTGTAGTGGGTCTGACAGAGCTGTGGTGGGTCTGACAGAGCTGTGGTGTATCTGACAGAGCTTTGTAGTGGGGTGCTGACAGAGCTGTGGTGGGGGGTCTGACAGAGCTGTGGTGAAGTCTGACAGAGCTGTTGTGGGGTCTGACAGAGCTGTAGTGTGGGTCTGACAGAGCTGTAGTGGGTCTGACAGAGCTGTAGTGTATCTGACAGAGCTGTAGTGTGTCTGACAGAGCTGTGGTGGGTCTGACAGAGCTGTAGTGTGGCTGACAGAGCTGTGGTGTATCTGACAGAGCTGTAGTGGGGTCTGACAGAGCTGTGGTGGGTCTGACAGAGCTGTGGTGGGTCTGACAGAGCTGTGGTGGGTGGGGGTCTGACAGAGCTGTGTAGTGTATCTGACAGAGCTGTAGTGGGTGTTGACAGAGCTGTGGTGGGTCTGACAAGAGCTGTGGTGGGTCTGAAAGAGCTGTGGTGTATCTGACAGAGCTGTAGTGATGGTCTGACAGAGTGTGTGGTGTATCTGACAGAGCTGTAGTGGGGTCTGGACAGAGCTGTGGTGAGGGTCTGAACAGAGCTGTAGTGGGTCTGACAGAGCTGTGGTGGTATCTGACAGAGAGGTGGTGGTGTATCTGACAGAGCTGTGGTGGGTCTGACAGAGCTGTGGTGTATCTGACAGAGCTGTAGTGGGTATGGACAGAGCTGTGGTGTATCTGACAGAGCTGTGGTGGGTCTGACAGAGCTGTGTGGTGTCTGACAGAGCTGTAGTGGGTCTGACAGAGCTGTGGGTGGGTCTGACAGAGCTGTAGTGGGTCTGACAGAGCTGTGGTGTGGTTATGACAGAGCTGTGGTGGGTCTGACAGAGCTGGTGGTGTATCTGACAGAGCTGTAGTGGGTGACAGAGCTGTAGTGGGTCTGACAGAGCTGTGGTGGGTCTGACAGAGCTGTGGTGGGTCTGACAGAGCTGTGGTGTATCTGACAGAGCTGTAGTGGGTTTCTGACAGAGCTGTGGTGTATCTGACAGAGCTGTGGTGGGGCTGACAGAGCTGTGTGGTGGGTCTGACAGAGCTGTGGTGGGTCTGACTGACAGAGCTGTGGTGGGTCTGACAGAGCTGTAAGTGGGTCTGACAGAGCTGTAGTGAGGTCTGACAGAGCTGTAGTGGGTCTGACAGAGCTATTGTGGTGGGTCTGACAGAGCTGTAGTGGTAATCTGACAGAGCTGTGGTGGTGTATCTGACAGAGCTGTAGTGGGTCTGACAGAGCTGTGGTGTATCTGACAGAGCTGTGGTGTATCTGACAGAGCTGTGGTGGGTCTGACAGAGCTGTAGTGGGTCTGACAGAGCTGTAGTGGGTCTGACAGAGCTGTGGTGGGTCTGACAGAGCTGTGGTGGGTCTGACAGAGCTGTGGTGGGTCTGACAGAGCTGTAGTGGGTCTGACAGAGCTGTAGTGGGTCTGACAGAGCTGTAGTGGGTCAGACAGAGCTGGGAGTCTGACAGAGCTGTGGTGGGAGAGGACTGTGGTGGTGAGCTGTTAGTGTGCGTAGACAGAGCTGTAGTGGGTCTGACAGAGCTGTAGTGCAGTCTGGACAGAGGACCCTTTGGTGAGGATGGGATTTGTCAGAGCTGTGGTGGTATCTGACAGGAGCTGTAGTGGGTCTGACAGAGCTGTGGTGGGTTCGACAGAGCTGTAGAAGTATGGAGAGAAGGAGCTGTGGTGGGTCTGACAGAGCTGTGGTGTGGAGGGAAGGGACAGAGCTCAGTGGGGTCTGAGCTGTAGTGGAGGGACCAGTGGCTGACAGTGTGTTGGAGGGAGAGCGGAGTGGGTCAGAGGGAGCTGTGGTGGGTCTGACAGGGACTGATAGCGTGACAGAGCTGTAGGATAGGTAGGGAGAGCTGTGGTGGAGTCTGTAGGAGGGAAGTGCAGTCAGAGGACCAGAGGGAGGGATGTGTCCGTGCTCAGCGGGAGGGGGGGACAGAGGGAGTGGTTACAGAGGGGTCAGTCGACAGGAGTGGCGTGGTCAGACAGAGGGAGGAAGTATCTGACAGAGCTGTAGGGAGGGACAGAAATTGAGTGGATCAGAGGGAGGGCTTGAAGTGAGTGGTCAGAGGGAGTGGGAGGACAGAGCTGTGTGGGGTGACAGAGGAGGGGGGGGAAGTGAGTGGTCAGTAGGGACAGAGGGAAGGAGTGGACAGAGCAGTGGGAGGGCAGGGACAGGAGCTGTGGTGGGAGGGAGAGGTTAGGGATATTCTCAGAGCTGTGAGGGAGGGAGAGCTTAGTGGTCAGAGGGAGCTTGGAGGGTAGGTCTGACAGAGGGAGTGTATCCGACAGTCAGAGGGGGTCTGGGAGAGCTTTGGTGTGGTCACAGAGCTTTCATTAGGAGGGAAGACAGTGGTAGTGGGGGGGAGGACAAGCTGAGTGGTCAGAGGGACAGAGCTTAAGTGAAGTTGTCAGAGCTGGGAGGGAGTGGTGGGTCTGAGAGCTGGAGGGAGGGACAGAGGAGTGTGTCAGAGGGGAGGGAGGGAAGGGAAGCTGTCAGAGGGAGGGAGGGACAGAGTGGTCAGAGGGAGGGAGCTGAAGGGAGTGGTCAGAGGGAGGGAGGGAAGGGGAGTGGTCAGTTAACGGGAGGGAAGGGCTGTGGTCAGAGGGGACAGAGCTGTGGGAGTGCGTCAGAGGAGGGGAGGGATTTGACAGTATGGTCAGTGGGAGGGAGGGAAGCTGTAGTGTATCTGACAGAGGGAGGTGAGGGAAGTGAGTGGTCCAGAGCTGGGGAGGGAAGAGGAGGGGAAGTGGAGGGAGACAGAGGGAAGTGGGTCAGAGGGAGCGAAGGAAGTGGTTCAGAGGGAGGGAGGGAAGGGAGTGGTCAGATGGTCAGGGGAGGGAAGTGAGTGGTCAGAGGGAGGGAGGGAAGGGAGTGGTCAGAGGGAGGGCAACTGGGAAGGGAGTGGGTCAGAGGGAGGGAGGTAGGGAGAGTGGTGCAGAGGTGAGGGAGGTTTTCTAAGGGAGTGGTCAGAGTGGAGGGAGGGAAGTGGGAGTGGGTCAGAGCTGAGGGAGGGA
>CM072220.1:80781224-80816980 GCA_036851935.1 Coregonus suidteri
GGGCTGGTGTGGTTACACTTGGTCTGCGGTTGTGAGGCCGGTTGGACATACTGCCAAATTCTCTAAGACGATGTTGGAGGCGGTCTATGGTAGAGAAATTAACGTTCAATTCTCTGGCAACAGCTCTGGTGGACATTCCTGCAGTCAGCATGCCAATTGAACACTCCCTCAAAACCTTAGACATTGTGTTGTGTGACAAAACTGCACATTTTAGAGTGGCCTTTTATTGTCTCCAGCACAAGTTGCTCCTGTGTAATGATCATGCTGTTTAATCAGCTTCTTGATATGCCACCCCTGTCAGGTGGATGGATTATCTTGGCAAAAGAGAAATGCTCACTAAGAGGGATGTTAACACATTTCTGCACATCATTTTAGAGAAATAAGCTTTCTGTGCGTAAAGAACATTTCTGGGATATTTTATTTCAGCTCATGAAACATGGGACCAACACTTTACATGTTGCATTTATATTTTTGGTTGGTGTAGAACAGTCCAATCAGAACATCACACATCTATAACAGTCCAATCTGAACACTACGCTCCTGATTCTGTGTACATTCCTACCAAACCTTGGCAGAGCTGAAAGTTTTAATAGCTTCTTAGAAGCCCCTCCTCCTCTTGGCTGGGATTCTCCCCTCTCTCCTCATCTCTCTTTCAGCCTTTCTCCCCTTCTCGCCCTCTTTCTCTCTCCCTTTCTCTCATTCTCTCTCTCCCATCTCTCCCTCCCTTTCCCCCTCCCTCTCAACATCTCGCTCACACTTTCTCTATATCTCTCTCCCATCTGTCCCTGCCTCCCTCCCTCCATCCCCACTCCCCCCCTACCTCCTTCCCTTTCTCACTGTCTCTGTCAGAGCCGTTCTCTCTGTACGAATGTTGTTAGCATAAAGATGCTTTCATCTACTGGAGGAGTGAAAGAAGAGAGAGGTAGAAACAGAGGGAGAGAGAGAGAGAGATGGAGATAAAGCAAGATCAAGACAAAGAGAGGGAGAGGAAGGCAAAGTGAGAAAAGCAGCTTATGGAGAGTTAGAGTAGAGAGGAGCGGAGATGTGAGGAGAGGAGCGGAGAGGAGCAGAGAGGAGAGGAGCGGCGCAGAGAGGAGAGGAGAGGAGAGGAGAGGAGAGGAGTGGAGTGGAGAGGAGAGGAGAGGAGAGGAGAGGAGAGGAGAGGAGAGGAGAGGAGAGGAGAGGAGAGGAGAGGAGAGGAGAGGAGAGGAGAGGAGAGGAGAGGAGAGGAGAGGAGAGGAGAGGAGAGGAGAGGAGAGGAGAGGAGAGGAGAGGAGAGGAGAGGAGAGGAGAGGAGAGGAGAGGAGAGGAGAGGAGAGGAGCATATCAGAGAAGAGCAGAGTGGAGAGGAGAAGAGTTTAGCAGAGTGGAGCAGAACAGAGAGGAGCGGAGCAGAGAGGAGAGGAGAGGAGAGGAGAGGAGAGGAGAGGAGAGGAGAGGAGAGGAGAGAGAGGAGAGGAGAGAGGAGAGGAGAGGAGAGGAGAGGAGAGGAGAGGAGAGGAGAGAGGAGGAGAGGAGAGGAGAGGAGAGGAGAGGAGAGGAGAGGAGAGGAGAGGAGAGGAGAGGAGAGTTTCATGTATCAAACAGCATTGACACTGCGCCATACTGATGAAGGAACGTAGGAGCAGCTGAAATCACAGGTGATGTTTCTATAAGCAGCAGACACATTGTGATGAATGACAGATGGGACCCAAAGAAAGAGAAAAAGAAAGAGTGATTATAAAGAAAGAGCGGAATATTGCATGAGAAGGTCATGTATTAACACTGTCTGTCCCAGACTCCCAAATAACACCCTATTCCCTACATAGCGCACTACTTTAGACAGGAGCTCTATGGGCCCTAGTGCACTACGTAGGAAATAGGGTGCTGTGTGGGACGTAGCTTCAGTGTCTTTGATAGATCTCATTCTCCATCTGGCGTGTTGTTTGTACATAATTGTTAATAGACGTGTGTGTGTGTGTGTGTGTGTGTGTGTGTGTGTGTGTGTGTGTGTGTGTGTGTGTGTGTGTGTGTGTATGTTTGTGCATGAGTGTGTCTGTGCATGTGTGTGTACATCTGCCGTGTTGTTTGTAGCCTACATCATTAACAACCGACGTGTTATGTGGGCGAAGGCAAGATGTTTCTGTGCATCACTCTTCATTGAATAACTTATTTATTCAATAACAATAAATAAAGCTGATGGACGGGGAGCTGATGGACGGGGGGCTGATGGACGGGGGCTGATGGACGGGGGCTGATGGACGGGGGGCTGGCAGACCAGTCAGCCCAGTCCAGTCAGTCCAGCCAGCCAGCCAGGCAGCCAGACCAGCCAGTCAGCCAGCCAGACAGTCAAGCCAGACATTCAGACAGCCTTTCCAGCCTGCCAGCCAGCCACTCAGCCAGTCAGCCAGCCAGTCCAGCCAGTCAGCCAGCCAGCCAGCCAGCCAGCCACCCATCTCTCTCTCTCTCCGTCCTCTGTATTTTCCGCCTCACTTACCTAACAGAGCTCATGTGGTGACTCTGAGGTCTCAGTGTTTAAAAAAGACTAAAAAACCTCTTGCACCACTGTGGTGTCTTTGTACATCACTGAATGCCCCCCTTCATCGCCCCTTCAACCACATCCCCTGGAGACACACACACAAACACACACACACAAAGCCCCTGTAGATATGGCATTAATTGGTTGAGAGAGGAAAGTCATTATCTCAGGTAATTAATACCCTGGGTAGAGAGAGGAGAGGAGAGAGGTATGGAGGACAGAGAGAGAGACAGAGAGAAACAGACAAACAGAGAGAGAGAGAGAGAGAGAGAGAGAGAGAGAGAGAGAGAGAGAGAGAGAGAGAGAGAGAGAGAGAGAGAGAGAGAGAGAGTGTGTGTGTGTGTGTTTTAATTGGAGGGGCCAGGCCCTCAAAGGCAATCACACACACCCCACACACACACCATATTTGAAACTAAAGAACCATACTAATCGGCAGTACACTCTTAGAAGTCAGTGCCCCCTCATATAACTTGAAATATGCAGACAGATGGATTAAAAGTTCATTTACATTCTAATACTTCTGACAGACAACTTTCTAACTCCGCCCATCACTTTTTGGACTTCATAGCGTTCCCAGAAAGCATGGATTATTGAGTCTTTATTAGATTTACACTTAAGACATGACTCTGTTGTTGTGCTGTAGATGTTTGCCTCTTGTATCGTAAAGTCAATACGTTAGTTTATGCTGTATTCGTTACATGACATTTAGTTAGTTATGTTCCAAAATTCCCTCCATCTTGTGCCGATATCAGTTATTTTTAAGTCTTGGTTCCAATAGCTCATAAGAGGTTGTCAGTTGGATAGGCTTGGATAGATTGGATCTCTGCAAGGTTGTATGCAGCAGCCTAGTTTGAGGAGAGGAATATCCTACCACCTGTCAGACAGCGCCAGAGTAGCTCCTCAAAAAGCCTGTAGGCTACTGGCTCTCTGCTACTGGCTCTCTGCTACTGGCTCTCTTCTACTGGCTCTCTGCTACTGGCTCTCTGCTACTGGCTCTCTGCTACTGGCTCTCTGCTACTGGCTCTCTGCTACTGGCTCTCTTCTACTGGCTCTCTGCTACTGGCTCTCTGCTACTGGCTCTCTGCTACTGGCTCTCTGCTACTGGCTCTCTTCTACTGGCTCTCTGCTACTGGCTCTCTGCTACTGGCTCTCTGCAAGGTTTTGTGTATTTTACCCATCATATGAATATCCTTTTCTGACTCAGATAGGATTCCCTCAAGATTGCTCTGATGTCCAAAAGATTACAAATAGAAATTTGATGATATTAAACTTTAATGTTGCATGTATTTGGAAAATATATACATTGGTCAGTCCAAAATTGCTTTTTAATTCTGTCATGGAAATAAATGTATTTCCTGTTACCAAGTCTATGCCTTTTAGTTTTCCATGTGGACCAATTTATCGGTGAATTCTGAAAAAGCTATCAAAGGATTGTTCCATAGGGGTTGTGTTTTTAGGGAGTGATATTAGTTCTTGTAGAATACGTTTCATTTTCTTCCATATTGTTATAGTGTTCTTTAACTATGAAGATGTTAATGTTCTTAGCTTTATCCTTTGAAAATAGACACGTGAACGATTCTGGGGGTGAGCATGCGCATCTTCAACATGTACCCATTGTTCCTCTTTAGTGCATTTAACTATATGTCTCAAGTAAAAGCCTTGGGTGGCGTTTCTAAGTCTTAGGGATATCTAAAACATTCCTTTTTATTTTATGAGTTTTATTTGCCCATATAAAGTCTGTTATGGGAGAGTATCCTTTTTTAAAGAATGTCTTAGTTGGGGTAATTGGTATTTTGGGCACCATGCCATTCGAGGGAGGTTTACCTGTAAGATTTATGGGAAGATTGTTCCATTTAATTAGATCTGCTTTCATTCATGTGAGACAGGTGGCTTAGTGGTTAAGAGCGTTGTGCCAGTAACCGAAAGGCTGCTGGTTCTAATCCCCGAGCCGACTAGGTGAACAATCTGTCGATGTGTCCTTGAGCAAGGTGCTTAACCCTAATTGCTCTGGATAAGAGCGTCTGGTAAATGTTGTTGAGTAACGGGATAAAGTTATCTTTATTTGTTTGTTGTCACTTATGAAGCATCCTTAGTATGTGATATGTGTTGCGGTCCACTTAAAGGATTGATGTAGATCAGGACTTATTCTTATTCTTTTTCCTTTTTCCTATTGACATTTCATTTTTTTCTATGTTAATTTGATATCCTGAGATTTTAGAGTATTCTGAAAATATTTTAAACAATGGGGGCATTGAGTTTTCATCTACAAATAAGTCTAGTTTATATTCATGTTTACCAATGCTGATACCTGTAACGTTTGGGTCCTGTCTAATTCTTTCTGCAAGCGGTTCAATTGCTAGTGCAAACAGGAGGGGGGAGAGAGGACATCCCTGTTAAGTGCCCCTTTCTAACTGTTAAGTGCCCCTTTCTAAAGCAATTTCATAATGTATTATTTGTGTATATTTTTGCTTTAGTATATTTATATAATATTTTTATTAAATGTATTATCTCAGCTGGAAAGTTGAAAGCTTCCAAAGTTTTGAATACTAAAGGCCATTCAAGACGGTCAAAAGCCTTTTCGGCAGCTACAGCCATTATTGATAAATCTATATCTTGTTTTTTAGCATATTGTATTAAACTAAAACATGTTCTTGTATTTGTTTGTAAATGTCTATTTTTAATCAACCCTCTTTGATTGATATGTATCAAGTCTGGTAAGACTTTTTGCCATTCTATTGCTAACGAGATTTGTTATTATTTTATTGTCACAATTTATTAAACTTATGGGTCTATAATCAGCAGGGGACTCTCCAGATTTTCCTGGTGTTAATATAACTGAAATAACAGTTTGATACATGGAACTAGGAAACACTGAATTGAGTGACGTGTGTGGTCATTTGTCTAAATAGGGGTGCTACTTTGTCCCAAAATGTTAAATACAATTATATGGGAAAGCTTCTCTCTCTCTCTCTCTCTCCTCTCTCTCTCTCTCTCTCTCTCTCTCTCTCTCTCTCTCTCTCTCTCTCTCTCTCTGTCTCTCTCTCTGTCTCTCTCTCTCTCTGTCTCTCTCTCTCTCTGTATCTCTCTCTCTCCATCTCTCTATACCTGCTGCTTTTCTCCACGTGAATGTTTTAACAGTGTCTAATATTTCTTTTTGAATATAACCTGTAGTTGTTGGCTCTCTTCAAAAGTTCAGACGTTTTATTTTCTTCTTTACCTTGTAAATATTTTTTTCTGGGCTTTTTCTCAGATAGTGACTTATTGGTATTTATTTTAATTTCTAATTCAGATTCAACTTTTGCAGAGTATGAGATTATCATTCCCCTAATGTACACCATAAAACCATCCCAAATTATGTCAGGGTCGGCTTTTCTCTGTCCTCTATGTCTACATTTGTAATGGTAAAGGTTTAAATGTTTTAATTTACATATATAATTCATTTTGGGTCATGAAGATGCACTCTGTTCATTCTCCATATTATAATAATATAATATGCCATTTAGCAGACGCTTTTATCCAAAGCGACTTACAGTCATGTGTGCATACCTTTTTACGTATGGGTGGTCCCGGGGATCGAACCCACTACCCTGGCGTTACAAGCGCCATGCTCTATCACTAAGTGTATTTTCTGTTGGTGTAATTAAGCATGATACAGGAGAATGATCCGAAATCACTATGTCATGGATTGTTTAACCCAGTAAATTTCTGAGTGCATTTTTGGAAATAAAAATGTGGTCAATTCTTCAATAGTTGTTCTTACTTTGAGAAAAAAAAAGGAGTAGTCTTTGTAGTTGGGAATAATAATCTCCAGGTGTCCTGTAAATTATTTGGAGGTTCCTTGAATTAGTTGTTGCTATATCGTCTGTCTGGATTTTATCTAATATAGCTTGAATTCTATCTAAAAACCCAAGATTGTCCCCTGGGGGGGATATACAATGACATCAATGTGTATTTTTCACCATCTACGGTATAATTTAATATTAGAAAATGGCCTTCTTGGTCCATGCGCTGGGATAAAAGGGAAAATTGTGTATTCTTATTTATCAGGATGCCTACACCTCTGCTGGTACTACAGTAGGTGGCAGCATAGGCCTCTACAATCCAGCTCCTCTTTAAATGTTCAATTCTTCATTTTTTTATGTAACTCTTGCAGGAAAACTGACAATCTATTTAAATGTTCAAGAACCTGTTTTTCACCATCATGGAGCCTGTGCACATTCCATGTAATGAGGTGGATTTTGTTGGTCTTTACTTGTATAGAATCACAGTTAACCTTGTCTGTTCTCTCTATCATATGAAATGTCATATGAAGGGCAGTGGGCATGCCATAGAATGGGAGAGTCATAGTATGAATACATAGTTATTATATTTATTACATATATAGAGCGTGTGGGCATGTAGGCTGAGCAGACATTTCAACAGAGAACACACAAAACACATAAAGCAAAGTACTTATTTGTAATTTGAGGACCTGTTCATTTTCAGGGTTTTTAAGCTCCAACTCCTCTCCTAATGTACCAAAAATCTGTGGATTATGTAATTGTACACACATTGAAGGAAGACTGTCACTTAAGTACTGTGGTCAGTTTGTAATACCTTGTGAATGAAATTAAAGTACAGTGGCTGGTGGGGCTTGGGGGAGAGTGGGTCAACCCAGAGACCGAAGTGAGATGAGTGGAGGCACCACACCACAAAAGTATTTGATCCCCTGCTGATTTTGTACGTTTGCCCACTGACAAAGAAATGATCAGTCTATAAGTTTTATTGTAGGTTTATTTGAACAGTGAGAGACAGAATAACAACAAAAAAATCCAGAAAAACGCATGTCAAAAATGCTATAAATTGATTGGCATTTTAATGAGGGAAATAAGTATTTGACTTGTTTTATTTGCAAAACATTCATTGCTTGGATCAAGTTACAATACACTTCTCTACTTCCATCTGTCAGAACGAATAACATCCACTCAGACTATTTCCCTCTCTTCAGAGACACTAGACAGGGGTGTCCAATGTCTCCTTTGCTTTTTGCCATCGCCATCGAGCCCCTCGCTATTGAATTTAGATACAACCCACATATAACGGGAGTGTTCAGAGGTGATATTGAACAAAGGGTCTCATTTTATGCTGATGACTTGCTTCTCTATATCTCAAACCCCATTGTGCTATCTGATCTTATTGCATTTGGCCTAGTCACTGGTTACAAGTTAAATCTGAGTAAGAGCAAGCTTTTCCCTTTAAATGCAGCAGCTCGTAACTACCCATTACACACATTGCCTTTCAGAGTAGTTTTCAACAAATGTACATACCTGGGGTTACATGTCACAGACAAATTTGATAACCATTTCAAGGCAAATTTTACTCCTCTCCTTACTCTGGTGGAGAAAGATTTTGAACGATGGTCACTACACCACCTATCATTAGCTGGTCTAATTAATTCGGTTAAAATGAATACCCTTCCTAAATTCTCCTACCTCTTTCAATGTATACTTATTTTTCTTCCCAAATAATTTTTCTGCAAACTCTATGGGATTATCTCACACTTCATCTGGAATAAAAAATCCAAGGATTCTCAAGGTGTTCCTGCAAAGGCCTAAACCCTTAGGCGGCGTGGCCCTACCTAATTTCCAGTTCTATTATTGGGCTGCCAACTTCTGTGTAATTCACTGGATCCGTGCAGACACCCCACATATCATTCCAGTGGTGCCGCACGGTGAAGAAGGACACAGGATAGGTGTAGTATTTTCATCAAATGAGAGACTTAATTTCAACCAGTGGAGAATGTGAAAAGCTTTTTTGAAAGAAGTTAATTATCCAAGTGTTATAAATATATAATATATGCATTATAAATATTATAATTGTAATATTATATTCTAAATACAAGTTCAATCTGTACTTTAATGCCCATCTGGTGTGGATTATAAAAACAGAGGCAGAAAGAGGAGGTGGGGAGAGAGGTGTGAGAAAGTGGAGGTGGGGAGAGAGGTGTGAGAAAGAGGAGGTGGGGAGAGAGGTGTGAGGAAAGAGGAGGGGGGGAGAGAGGTGTGAGAAAGAGGAGGTGGGGGAGAGAGGTGTGAGAAAGAGGAGGTGGGGAGAGAGGTGTGAGAAAGAGGAGGTGGGGAGCGTCAAAGAGGAGGTGGGTGGGAGAGAGGTGTGAGAAAGAGGAGAGAAGGGGGGAGAGAGGTGTGAGAAAGAGGAGGTGGGGAGAGAGGTGTGAGAAAGAGGAGGTGGGGAGAGAGGTGTGAGAACGAGGAGGTGGGGAGAGAGGTGTGAGAAAGAGGAGGTGGGGAGAGAGGTGTGAGAAAGAGAAGGTGGGGAGAGAGGTGTGAGAAAGAGGAGGTGGGGAGAGAGGTGTGAGAAAGAGGAGGTGGGGAGAGAGGTGTGAGAAAGAGGAGGTGGGGAGAGAGGTGTGAGAAAGAGGAGGTGGGGAGAGAGGTGTGAGAAAGAGGAGGTGGGGAGAGAGGTGTGAGAAAGAGGAGTGTAAAAGACAGAAAGGGAAAGAGGTGAGAACAGAGGAGTAGGGAAGACTGCATGTGATTAATGAATTAATTAATATTAACTCAGTTCATCACAATTACATAATAGTGTCACTAGCGGTGTCTCCTAACAGCCTTGGCCCCCAGTTGGCCCAAAGGTTATCTTAAGAGCGGGTGAGATGGCGATGACGGGACTGGGGGTTGGCATCCTCTCTCACATCAAAACATAATTGCAGACGAGAGACAGATGGAGAGAGAGATAACATGATTAAGCCTTATGTTTTTTGTTTATTTTTACACGAGTGCGTAGGTGTGGGTTATAGGGAGTCTAATTGTTCTAAATGTTTTGACTCTTAAAAGAGCCTGTTTTGGTTTTGTACAGACATCACCCTTACCTGAGAAGTATAAATTAAAAGGAGAGAAACTGAGAATTTAATAACTGCAGTTGACATAGCTAAGTAAATGGAAGAATACTCTTATTGCAATGTGGATGGCTATTAAAGGAGCCTTTGGTTGTGCATAGTGTAGTCTATGGTGTTGTCAGGGAACTTCGAAGAAGTAGGAGGTGAAGCTCTCCCGCACATGGATTGCCTCCCGTGCTGCGTTGTTGGCCCACCCATCCTGTTAACATCCTGCAGAGCAGCAGACCTCTCCTCTGGCACACGGCGGCGAGCTGCAGATCCCCTCCTGGTCCTCGTGTCCACCCTCATGATAGTTATGCAGGACACAGGTAGCCTTCACACACACGCCTGAATTCCCTCAGGAGGCAAGTCCCAGATGGCTCTGGTCACCCAACCTTGCAGTGTGGTAACTGCAGGCAATCGTTTTGAAGGAATCTCCTAGTTACAAGGAATATGGAAGATCATGTTATTATTGCACTGTTACATCACCGGGTCATTGTGGATTACTAAAGTATAACGTCCCTTATAACATATCATGATAACATCGGATAGATAGATGCATGTGCACACGCGCGTGCATGTGTAGCATGTGACAATAGCGTGATCATATCAAGGACAATTCACAAATGAATACATAAATACACACTTGAAGCTTGATGATGAGTTGATCCTTTGAATCAGCGGTGTAGTGCCGAGGTGAGTCCCCGGGACCAGGACTGAGAACCACCGCTCTTCACTGGGACCTCTTCATCTGCAGACAGGCTTTTCACAGCTCTTTGTATCTGAGGACAGAAAACATCACAAAGAAACAGACTTCCTTATACTCAAATTAGACCGACACTGAATATTATGTTACTATCATCGAGCGACTGGAACTACACAACAGAACCTGCCCTATCCAGAATAGTCTACTCTCTCACTTTGACAGATGGGGCTGCTATCCCTTTCACCCTCCTCCATGGCTGTTCGCTAGCTAGCTACCTACAAATGCATTTGGAGTTTTTGTTTTTTAAAAGTGATAAATACATCAAGATAGCTAGCTAATAAGAATGTAGGTAGCTGGTCAAATTCAGTTCACTTAGCACGCTATCTACAGTAGCTTGCGAAAGTATTCACCCCCCTTGGCATTTTTCCTATTTTGTTGCCTTGCAACCATGCTGCCACCACCATGCTTCACTGTGGGGATGGTGTTCTCGGGGTGATGAGAGGTGTTGGGTTTGCGCCAGACATAGCGTTTTCCTTGATGGCCAAAAAGCTCAATTTTAGTCTCATCTGACCAGAGTACCTTCTTCCATAGGTTTGGTATTTGCTTATTTTTTTCTTTAAGCAATGGCTTTTTTCTGGCCACTCTTCCGTAAAGCCCAGCTCTGTGGAGTGTATGGCTTAAAGTGGTCCTATGGAGAGTTACTCCAATCTCGCAGAATTATCAACTTTGCAGTATGAAATGTTAGCACTGGCAATATATCATATGTCAAATGGACACTGTCCATTAGCAATATATTACAATGGGCATCATGCAGTTAAAGGGCTTAAACTATTAAAGTCCACTACTGGGACAATGTACTGTACAGAACACGTACACTCTATCTGGGCTGTCCTTGAACTGTTTATGATGATTCTGAGCAATGACACATGTATTGTCCAATTAGCAGCGTATTTTATTGCCAATGTACAAAATGTCTGTTAGCAATATACAATATGAGTTAAACAGACATAGTGTTTCCTCTCCTTCACTCTAAGGTGTTAATTTCAGCATATCCATTTTGCTATGGTAAATCCCTATATATATATATATATATATATATATATATATATATATATATATATATATATATTGGCAATGGCTGTCCAATTGCAGTATAAAATATTGGCACTGGCAATATATCTTATGGCAATATATTACATTGGGCATGCTGTTACATCGCTGAAATGCCCAATTGTCTGGCTCGTTGAACTCGGGACGGCCTAGCAGTGATAGTGGTTCCTCTCCCTCGCTCTTTGGTGTTGATTTCAGCCTGTCCAATTGGTGATGGTAAATCACTGCTTAAATATATTGGCAATGGACACCGTCCAATTGCAGCATATAACATGTTCACACTGGCAATATATTATATGTAAAATGGACACGGTCCATTAGCAATATATTGGCAATGGGCATTTACTCATAGTGTTTCCTCTCTCTCTCACTCCTAGGCTAATTTCAGCATTTCCATTTTGTGATGGTACATTTACATTTACGTCATTTAGCAGATGCACTTATCCAGAGCGACTTACATTTAGTGAGTGCATACATTTTTCATACCGGCCCCCCGTGGGAAACAAACCCACAACCCTGGCGTTGCAAGCGCCATGCTCTACCAACTGAGCTACAGGGGATTAGCAAATCCTATAGATATATATTGGCAATGGACACTGTCCAATTGCATTATAGCATTTTCAAACTGGCAATATGTAATATGTGTAATGGACACTGTCCATTAGCAATATATTATAATGGACATTTACTATCATGAATTGGACATGCAGTTAAAGGGCTTAAACTAATAAAGTCCGCTACTGGGACACTGCTGTACAAATACAATTAAAATGTGCTGTCCTTTGACTGTTTATGATGATTTTAAGCAATGAAATGGCTGACTTGATTGCTGTCCAATTGCAATATGGTACAATGGCATTGGCCAAAAGTTCATACTTCCCTTTATGATATGAAGGGAACCATGTACTCTCATCATATCAATATCTGGAGGAGTACCAGTGGCCCTGAACATGTTGTAAAAGGACATTTGCAAATCGCATGCACGGAAGCAGAGTTAGGTTATAATCTGTAAACCAATGTTATCCTATGGGAACAACTCGGATGTGTCAAACCACATGAACCGTGAGCGCAGCTAGAATAACTATGTGGCTTGTCCACCCCACCCTCCCCCGATGACCCCAGTCGAAAAACAGTGCGTCTTTGTGTGACCTAGAGGCCGCAATATGTCAAAAGCATGTCGAAATCACTACTAGTCAGGTTTCATTCCGGGCCTACTTGTTTGCATGGTCGCTGCAGTCAGACAGAGTGAACTAGAGTCAAGTGGGGCACCTCGTTGAACTCGGAACAGCCTAGAGACAGTAGATTATGCTATTTTTTTGCCATTCAGTGTTGATTTCAGCCTGTCCATTTCGTGATTGTAACCTGTCTAAATATATTGGCAATGGACACTGTCCATTTCCAATGTGACAATGCACCTAACATATTGCAGATGGACAAACTTCATACAGAAAATCACAGAAATCACGTAGAGCTCTGAAACCCACCTTAACGGACTCACCTTAACTCGCCTCAACTGGATCTATAATTTTTTACTTTAAAAAACATATTTCTTCTAGCATCACGAATTGTCACTAGTACGAGTTTCGTCCTTGCAGTCTGTTCCGTTTCCAAGACACGGCCCCGTCCATTTGGTGATGAAGTGTCCATTTGTCAGATACCCTCCGTCGTCGCCTGGTGGATTTTTCAGGTACTGCAAAACAACAACAGTATCTCGGAAACTGAGTGTCCTGGAACCTTTTTTTCGTGACTTCCTGGAATACTGGGCCCCGGCGCTCTGCCTTTTTTTAGCGCACCCGCGGACGTCTAGTAAGGGGACGTCGAGTAGCCATATGAAATTACCCATCAATCATATGGCCAATGCCGCAGATATCCCTTATGTAGGAAAGGTTTCTTGCAGCTTGTTTAGGGCTTCATTGGCGCTTGTGAATTCCACCCTCTGCGTTCCCTTCCATACCCACAGAAGTGGAGCTGAGACAATCCACTTTTTCTCCAGTGACTGTGTTCCATGCTTTTTTTTTCTCAGCCTAGAAGACAGGTCCTGGACAAATCGAATGGACTGGCAGTGGATTTTGATCTCCTTTCCCCACTGTGCCATCAGAATGCTGATTTTGGTCTGATAATTACACAGTATGAAGATTACCATGCGAGGGTATGTAGAGTTCTTCTGTTTCACGGCAATCCTATGTTCCAGATCTTCTGGTGATATACCCACGTCAAGGTCCTCTGATATCAGTTTGAACATGTATCTGGAAAGGTCTCCTTCTTCCTCCTCTACCAGTAAGGACAATACTCTCATGGTCCAATTCATATTCTAAAGTTTGCAACTTTGTTTCCAAAAAGCTAACTTGTTCATTCATGTGCAAGCCTTGTTTGTGCATGTCTGACACAATACCCTCTACTTTCCTTTCGAGCTAATTTGCTTTTTTTAACAATAGATTGTAGTAGTTTGTTTGTTTTGGTGTGCATTGAGAGCATTTTAGCTATGTTTTCCTGGATATCCTTTACTGTTCATTACTCTGGTTTGCTTCTCCAAGTTGCTCCTGGTGTTTTCCTCTGGATGAATCGATGACTTGTTGGATTCGCGCTGCTTTACCAACTGAATGTATATGTGTGTATGTGTACGTCTGTGTGGGTGTGTGGAGAGTCAGTGCAGGTGGTCAGTCCAGTTCAAGTGCTCAGTAGTCTGATGGCTTGTAGATAGAAACTGTCTCTGAGTCTATTGGTATCAGACCTCATGCCCAACGGTAAGGGATAGAACAGCTCGTGGCTGAGGTGTGTGTGGTCTTTGATGATGCTGTGGGCCTTCCTCAGGCATAGTTTCGAGTAGGTCCTGGATGGGTGGGAGCACGGTCCCGGTGAGGTCCTGGATGGGTGGGAGCACGGTCCCGGTGATGTCCTGGATGGGTGGGAGCACGGTCCCAGTGATGTACTGGATGGGTGGGAGCACGGTCCCAGTGATGTACTGGGCCGTCTTCACCACCCACTGGAGGGCCTTGCGGTCGTGGACGGAGCAATTCTTGTACCAGGCCGTGATGCAACCGTTCAGGATGCTCTCGATGGTGCAGCGGTAGTATTTGGAGAGGAACCGGGGCGGCATGCTGAATTTCTTCAGCTGCCTTAGGAAGTAGAGATGCTGTTGCGATCTCTTGACAAGAGTGGTGGTGTTGTTGGTCCATGTCAAGTCCTCGGTGATGTGGACACTGAGGAACTTAAGAGTCAGTGTGGAGGAGGTGTTATTGCCAATCCTTACAGCCTGTGGTCTGCCTGTCCAGAATATGGGACCAAATACTGAACTTTTGACTACTTTAATACACACAAGTGAATTTGTCCCAAGACTTTTGGTCCCCTAAAATGGGGGGGACTATGTACAAAAAGAGCTGTACTTTCTAAACGGTCCACCCGATATGGATGAAAATACCCTTAAATGAAAGCTGACAGTCTGCACTTTCATAGTCATTGTATAATTTCACATCCAAAGTGCTGGAGTACAGAGCCAAATCAACAAAACATTTCTCACTGTCCCAATACTGTTGGAGCTCAGTGTATATCCCATCAAGGTGTTGGGAACCACTGCTATAGTATGGCCCCCCCTAGGGCCCAGATCAAAAGTAGTGCACTAAATAGGGGATAGGTTGCCATTTGGAACCCAGAGTAAAATATGTGAAGCTTAGTTTACTGAAGCCACTAGCTGCCTTCCTGTAGTGTGATGGGACCCAGGGTAAAAGATGTGAAGCTTAGTTTACTGAAGCCACTAGCTGCCTTCCTGTAGTGTGATGGGGCCCAGGGTAAAATATGTGAAGCTTGGTTTACTGAAGCCACTTGCTGCCTTCCTGTAGTGTGATGGGGCCCAGGGTAAAATATGTGAAGCTTGGGTTTACTGAAGCCACTTGCTGCCTTCCTGTAGTGTGATGGGGCCCAGGGTAAAATATGTGAAGCTTGGTTTACTGAAGCCACTTGCTGCCTTCCTGTAGTGTGATGGGGCCCAGGGTAAAATATGTGAAGCTTAGTTTACTGAAGCCACTTGCTGCCTTCCTGTAGTGTGATGGGAGCTTTCAATCAAAACTACAGGTGGCGCTATCCTGCTAGGGCTGAGAGGACGACAGGTACTGAAGACCCACACACACACACACACACACACACACACACAGCACACACACACACACACACACAAAGGTACACCCAAACACACACACACACACACACACACACACAGCACACACACACACACACAGCACACACACAGCACACACACACACACACACAGCACACACACAGCACACAGCACACACACGATCCCATAGGGGTAGAAAACTCTGCATTAACGGTGCTGGTTTATGACTGACTGAAAAGCCTAAAAATATCAGAGAAAGCAGTACTCAGATGGCCTGGGTAAACGGATGTGTTTAGCACTGAATACAAGCCTGACTCCCCTGTTGTTTGTGTACTAAGAGCTGTCCACAGCAGCTGCTGGGCTCTCTCACACAGGTGCCAGTGTCCTACCAAGGGCCACACAATGCATTGTGGGAGAATTACCCTTCAGTAGAGCAGAGTGGAGTGTCCCCAGTACCCCGGATCTATTCCTGGTAGGAAACCTCTTTTGAAAGGGGACGCTTTTCTCTGTGACACTGCTTGGGGGGTGACGCTGTTCTGTGTGACACTACTGGGGGGGACGCTTTTCTCTGTGACACTGCTGGGGGGGGGGGGATGCTTTTCTGTGTGACACTCTGCTGGTCCAGATGGGGATGAGGGTCTTATGGATGGCTGACATTTACAATGGCCCTCCCTCCTGTACATATTAATGAAGAGTGGTGTTTTTGAAAACCCCATAAAATATGCCACTTGATCGCAGTGTGTGTCTGTGTGTGTGTGTGTGTGTGTGTGAGAAAGAAAGAGAGAAAGAGAGAGCGAGAGAGAGAGAGAGAGAGAGAGAGAGAGAGAGGGAGAGGGAAGGAGAGAGCGAGAGAGAGGGAGAGGGAAGGAGAGAGAGAGAGCGAGAGAGGGAGAGGGAAGGAGAGAGAGAGAGAGAGAGACAGAGAGACAGAGAGACAGAGAGAGAGAGAGAGAGAGAGAGAGAGAGAGAGAGAGAGAGAGAGAGAGACAGAGACAGAGAGAGAGAGAGAGAGAGAGAGACAGAGACAGAGACAGAGACAGAGAGAGAGAGAGAGAGAGAGAGACAGAGAGAGAGAGAGAGAGAGAGAGAGAGAGAGAGAGAGAGAGAGAGAGAGAGAGAGAGAGAGAGAGAGAGAGAGAGAGAGAGAGAGAGAGAGAGACAGAGAGGGGAGAGAGAGAGAGAGAGAGAGGGAGAGGGAGAGGGAGAGGGAGAGAGACAGAGACAGAGAGAGAGACAGAGAGAGACAGAGACAGAGAGAGAGAGAGAGAGAGAGAGAGAGAGAGAGAGAGAGAGACAGAGAGAGAGAGAGAGAGAGAGAGAGAGAGAGAGAGAGAGAGAGAGAGAGAGAGAGAGAGAGAGAGAGAGAGAGAGAGAGAGAGAGAGAGAGAGAGAGAGGGAGAGAGAGACAGAGACAGAGACAGAGACAGAGAGAGAGAGACAGAGAGAGAGAGAGAGAGAGAGAGAGAGAGAGAGAGAGAGAGAGAGAGAGAGAGAGAGAGAGAGAGAGAGAGAGAGAGAGAGAGAGAGAGAGAGAGAGAGAGAGAGAGAGAGAGAGAGACAGAGAGAGAGAGGGAGAGAGAGAGAGACAGAGACAGAGACAGAGAGAGAGAGAGAGAGAGAGAGAGCATTTGGATAGTAGGGAGAACGGATAATAAAAACCTTTATTTTCAACATTCCATCTCTGGTGTAGACTGTAGACTGTAGACTGTAGACTGTAGACTGTAGACTGTAGACTGCATATCAGCACTGTGCTGGTTCTTTAAGATATATATTAACAGTGATATCCCTATATATACAATCAACATAAACTGACTGTCATCGGAGCGTTTCAGTATTTCATCTTTTCTTCATAGCCATGCTATTCCTCTCCCTCTATGTCTTTCAGACACACACACACGCACACGTACACATGCACAAACTTTTAAACCCCCCTGAGCATGTGGGTGTGTGTGTTCCTCCAGGGTAAAGCGGTGTAAAGCGTGTCTAATTAGCTGTTTGCGGGGCTGCAGAAAGCTCTCACTCAGCGACTCTCCTCACTTTAAAGTATGCTTCATCTAACTTTAAAGCAACGTCTACACAACTAGCTATTACACAACCCATATGTCAGGGGGTTCATCAACTAGATTCAGGCACGGGTCGATTTTTTTTCTGGAGCGGATGGTCGGTGGGGGCTGGAATTACAAATCATTTGTAGACTGCAAATTGACCGCCGGGAGCCCCAAAAAATATATCATATTTGACTAAAACGTAATAATTTCAAACCTTGCTTACATTTGTATATGATCACGTGTCTCTCTATTATGCGTGGGAATACTTGGGAACAGATTTCACAAATTAAAATCACTTGGAGCTGATTTCTTTTATGTCCAACAATATAGATGGGGGGCCAAATAAAACCACCCGGGGGCCAAATTGGGCCCGCGGGCCACCAGTTGGGGAACCCTGCTCTCTGTGAAGTTACAGGAGTTTAAAAGCCTATCTAGAGGATAGAGCCGGAAAGAGGTGGGCAGCGGGTAATGGTCGCCTATTCCCCTAATGGAACTAAAACAGGGAACAAACCTCACTACATCCCAGTCTAGGTGTTACACTGTATTCCCCTCTTAATGCATCCCAAATGGCAGACTATTCCCTATTTAGTGCACTACTGTTGACCAGAACCCCCTATGGTACTGTTGACCAGAACCCCCTATGGTACTGTTGACCAGAATCCTATGATACTGTTGACCAGAACCCCCTATGGTACTGTTGACCAGAACCCCCTATGGTACTGTTGACCAGAACCCCCTATGGTACTGTTGACCAGAACCCCCTATGATACTGTTGACCAGAACCCCCTATGGTACTGTTGACCAGAACCCCCTATGGTACTGTTGACCAGAACCCCCTATGATACTGTTGACCAGAAACCCCCTATGGTACTGTTGACCAGAACCCCCTATGGTACTGTTGACCAGAACCCCCTATGGTACTGTTGACCAGAACCCCCTATGGTACTGTTGACCAGAACCCCCTATGGTACTGTTGACCAGAACCCCCTATGGTACTGTTGACCAGAACCCCCTATGATACTGTTGACCAGAACCCCCTATGGTACTGTTGACCAGAACCCCCTATGGTACTGTTGACCAGAACCCCCTATGATACTGTTGACCAGAACCCCCTATGATACTGTTGACCAGAACCCCCTATGGTACTGTTGACCAGAACCCCCTATGGTACTGTTGACCAGAATCCTATGATACTGTTGACCAGAACCCCCTATGATACTGTTGACCAGAACCCCCTATGGTACTGTTGACCAGAACCCCCTATGGTACTGTTGAACAGAGTCCTACGGGCCCTGGTCAACAGTAATGCACTATATGGTGCCATATATATGGCTACGAAACCCCTACCTGTCCCAGACCTGCTGTTTTCAACTCTTAATGATCGGCTATGAAAAGCCAACTGAGAGACCTGAGCCCTAGGACCATACGTCGGGACTACCGGCCGTGGTGACTCCTTGCTGTCCCCAGTCCGCCTGGCCTTGCTGCTATTCCAGTTTAAACTGTTCTGCCTGCGGTTATGGAACCCCTACCTGTCCCAGACCTGCTGTTTTCAAACTCTTAATGATCGGCTATGAAAAGCCAACTGAGATTTATTCCTGATTATTATTTGACCATGCTTGTCACTTATGAACATTTTTGAACATCTTGGCATGGTTCTGTTATAATCTCACCCGGCACAGCCAGAAGAGGACTGGCCACCCCTCATAGCCTGGTTCCTCTCTAGGTTTCTTCCTAGGTTTTCGCCTTTCTAGGGAGTTTTTCCTAGCCACCGTGCTTCTACACCTGCATTACTAGCTGTTTGGGGTTTTAGGCTGGGTTTCTGTACAGCACTTCGAGATATTAGCTGATGTAAGAAGGGCTATATAAAATAAAATTGATTGATTGATTGATTTGAAATTCCCAATTTCATTCACCACTCATCAGAGGACTGAGAACATGCTGGCAGAAACTACTGCATATTCCAGTTGAGGATATCTGCTCAAACTTTACATGAACTCTCCCTTACTGTGAAGCTGGATTCAGACGTGTAGCTGGTGTCACTCAGACAGGAGAGGAGGAGGGGAGAGGAGAAGAGGAGGGGAGGTGAAATTGAGTACAGCTAGTTCAATCAATGATTATGATGGGCATTAACAAGGCATAAACAGGGTATCAACAGGGTATCAACAGGATATCAACAGGGTATTAACAGGGCATTAACAGGGTATCAACAGTGCATTAACAGTGCATTAACATGGCATTAATGGAGCATCAACAGGGCATTAACAGGGCACAATAGGGTTTTAAGAGGGCATTAACAGGGCATTAACAGGGTATCAACAGGGTATCAACAGTGCATTAACAGGGCATCAACAGGGTATCAACAGGGTATCAACAGTGCATTAACAGGGCATCAACAGGGTATCCAACAGGGCATCAACAGGGCACACTAAGGGTTGTAATAGGGGTTCAACAGGGCATTAACAGGGTATCAACAAGGCTTCAACAGGGCATTAACAGGGCATCGCAGTGCTTGAGGCGTCACTACAGACCCGGGTTCGATCCTAGGCTGGGTCGCAGCCGTCCGTGACCGGGAGACCCATGAGGCGGCGCACAATTGGCCCAGCGTCGTCCGGGTTAGGGGAGGGTTTGGCCGGCCAAGATGTCCTTGTCCCATCGCGCTCTAGCGACTCCTTGTGGTGTGCCGGGCACCTTCAAGCGGATTTCGGTCGCCAGCTGGATGGCGTTTCCTCCGACACATTGGTGCGGCTGGCTTCCGGGTTAAGCAAGCAGTGTGTCAAGAAGCAGTGTGGCTTGGAAAGGTCGTGTTTCGGAGGACACATGGCTCTCGACCTTTGTGCTGCCGAGTCCATAGTGGAGTTGCAGCGATGGGACAAGACTGTAACTACCAATTGGGGAGAAAAAAAGGTACAACAAACAGAGGGAGACCTAGCAACACTTAGAGGAGAGACACAGAGGGAGACCCAGCAACACTTAGAGAGAAACAGAGGGTGACCCAGCAACACTTAGAGAGAAACAGAGGGAGACCCAGCAACACTTAGAGAGAAACAGAGGGAGACCTAGCAACACTTAGAGAGAAACAGAGGGAGACCTAGCAACACTTAGAGAGAAACAGAGGGAGACCTAGTAACACTTAGAGGGGAGAAACAGAGGGAGACCCAGCAACACTTAGAGAGAATCAGAGGGAGACCCAGCAACACTTAGAGAGAAACAGAGGGAGACCTAGCAACAC
Organism: Coregonus suidteri; assembly: GCA_036851935.1. NCBI lineage: Eukaryota > Metazoa > Chordata > Actinopteri > Salmoniformes > Salmonidae > Coregonus > Coregonus suidteri. Next base: position 80,801,821 of record CM072220.1, read on the forward strand.
TTAGAGAGAAACAGAGGGAGACCTAGCAACACTTAGAGAGAAACAGAGGGAGACCTAGTAACACTTAGAGGGGAGAAACAGAGGGAGACCCAGCAACACTTAGAGAGAAACAGAGGGAGACCTAGCAACACTTAGAGAGAAACAGAGGGAGACCCAGCAACACTTAGAGAGAAACAGAGGGAGACCTAGCAACACTTAGAGGAGAGAAACAGAGGGAGACCCAGCAACACTTAGAGAGAAACAGAGGGAGACCTAGCAACACTTAGAGGAGAGAATCAGAGGGAGACCCAGCAACACTTAGAGAGAATCAGAGGGAGACCCAGCAACACTTAGAGAGAAACAGAGGGAGACCTAGCAACACTTAGAGAGAAACAGAGGGAGACCTAGCAACACTTAGAGAGAAACAGAGGGAGACCTAGTAACACTTAGAGGGGAGAAACAGAGGGAGACCCAGCAACACTTAGAGGAGAGAAACAGAGGGAGACCCAGCAACACTTAGAGGAGAGAATCAGAGGGAGACCTAGCAACACTTAGAGGAGAGAGACAGAGGGAGACCGATAGGAGAGAGACAGAGAGACAGATAGGAGAGAGCAACACTTGGAGGAGAGAGAGAGACAGAGAGACCTAGCAACAGAGAGAGAGAGACAGATAGGAGAGAGACCGAGCAAGAGAGAGAGAGAGACCGAGAGGAGAGAGACAGAGACACCGATAGGAGAGAGACAGAGGAGAGACCGAGGAGAGAGACAGAGAGAGAGATACAGAGAGAGACAGAGAGACACTTAGGAGAGAGACAGAGGGAGAGAGAGCAACACTTAGAGGGGAGAGACAGAGGGAGACCAGATACTTGGAGGAGAGAACCGATAGGAGAGAGACAGAGCAACACTTGGAGGAGAGAGACAGAGGGAGACCCAGAGCAACAGAGAGGAGAGAAACAGAGGGAGACAGAGAGACCGATAGGAGGAGAGACAGAGGGAGACCAGGAGACACTTAGAGAGAAAGGAGAGGGAGACCCAGCAGAGAGAGAGACTTAGAGAGAGACAGAGGGAGACCTAGCAAGAGACTTAGAGGGGAGAGAACAGAGGGAGATAAGAGAGACTTAGAGGAGAGAATCGATAGGAGAGAGACAGAGAGAGAGAGGAGAGAGACAGAGACCGATAGGAGAGAGACAGAGAGACCGATAGGAGAGAGACAGAGTAACACTTAGGAGAGAGACAGAGAGGAGAGAGAGAGACAGATAGACGATAGACAGAGAGAGAGACAGAGAGAGACCCAGAGACACTTAGAGGGGAGAGAGAGACAGAGAGAGACCCAGAGAGACACTTAGAGAGAGACAGAGAGGAGACCCAGGAGAGAGACAGAGAGAGAGAATCAGAGAGAGACCTAGAGAGACCGATAGAGAGAGAAACAGAGAGAGACCCAGCAACAGGAGAGAGAAACAGAGGGAGACCGATAGGAGAGAGACAGAGAGATAGGAGACCCAGAGAGACCGATAGAGAGAGAGAACAGAGGGAGACCCAGAGACACTTAGAGGAGAGAGACAGAGGGAGACCAGCAACACTTAGAGGAGATATCAGAGGGAGACCCAGAGACGATAGGAGAGAGACAGAGAGACCGATAGGAGAGCAGACACTTGGAGGAGAGACAGGAGAGAGGGAGAGAGAGCAAGATAGGAGAGAGAAACAGAGGAGACCCAGAGAGACGATAGAGAGAGAGACAGAGGGATAGAGAGAGAGACACTTAGAGAGAAACAGAGGGAGACCTAGGAGAGAGACAGAGAGACCGATAGGGAGAGACAGAGACACGATAGGAGAGAGAGAGAGACAGAGGGAGACACAGAGAACACTTAGAGAGAGACAGAGAGACCTAGCAACAGAGAGAGAGAGACAGAGGGAGACAGAGAGACCGATAGGAGAGAGACAGAGAGAGAGACCCAGAGAGAGAGAGGAGAGATAGGAGAGAGAGACAGAGAGACCGATAGGAGAGAGACAGAGGGAGACGATAGCAACACTTAGAGAGAAAGAGAGAGGAGAGAGACCCAGCAGACTTAGAGAGAGAGAGACAGAGAGGAGACCTAGCAACACAGAGAGGAGAGAATCAGAGGGAGACCCAGAGACAGAGAGAGAGAGATCAGAGAGAGACAGAGAGACACTTAGAGAGAGACAGAGGGAGACCGATAGGAGACACTTAGAGAGACCGATAGGGAGACCTAGAGAGACCGATAGAGAGAGACAGAGGGAGACCTAGTAACACTTAGAGAGAGAGACAGAGAAACGATAGGGAGAGACAGAGAGACCGATAGGAGAGAGACAGAGATAGGAGAGAGAGCAGAGAGAGACAGAGAGACCGAGAGGGAGACCCAGCAGAGACCGAGAGGAGAGAGACAGAGAGACCGAGAGAGAGCAGACAGACCGAGAGAGAGAGACAGAGAGACCGATAGGAGAGAGGAGAGAGACAGATAGGAGAGAGACAGAGAGACACGATAGGAGAGAGACAGAGAGAGATAGGAGAGAGACTTAGAGAGAAACAGAGGGAGACCGATAGCAGACACTTAGAGAGAGAGAAAGAGAGGGAGACCCAGCAGAGAGAGAGAGAGAGAGACAGAGGGAGACCCAGAGAGAGATAGGAGAGAGAGGAGAGAAAGAGAGGGGAGACAGAGCAACACTTGGATGAGAGAAACAGAGAGGAGAGAGCAACAGAGAGGAGAGAGACAGAGGGAGACCGATAGGAGACTTAGAGAGAGAGACGATCAGAGGAGACAGAGAGCAACACTTAGAGAGAGACAGAGGGAGACCCAGAGAGACACTTAGAGAGAGACAGAGGGAGACCTAGAGAGACGATAGAGGGAGAGAGAGACAGAGAGAGACCCAGAGACCGATAGAGGAGAGAGACAGAGGGAGATAGGAGAGAGACAGAGAGAGGAGAGGATCAGAGGGAGACCCAGAGGACTTAGAGAGAGACAGAGGGAGACCAGAAATAGGAGAGAGAGAAACAGATAGGAGAGAGACAGCAAGATAGGAGAGAGACAGAGAGAGGGAGAGGAGCAAGAGAGAGAGGGGAGAAAGAGAGGGAGACCCAGAGAGACAGAGAGGAGAGAATCAGAGAGAGACCCGAGAGAGACACTTAGAGGAGAGATCAGAGGGAGAGACCCAGCAGAGAGAGACTTAGAGAGACCGAGAGGAGAGACCCAGCAACCGATAGAGAGAGACAGAGAGAGACCAGATAACAGAGAGACAGAGAGACCGATAGGAGAGAGACCGAGAGGAGAGAGGAGAGAGGGAGACCCAGCAGAGAGAGAGAGAAATAGAGAGAGACAGAGAGACCGATAGGAGAGAGAGAGAGAGACCGATAGGAGAGAGACAGAGAGACCGATAGAGAGAGAGACAGAGGGAGACCAGCAACACTTAGAGGATAGAGAGAGACAGAGAGAGACCCAGGAAGAGAGAGAGAGAAACAGATAGGAGAGAGAGCAGAGACCGATAGAGAGACAGAGGGAGACCGATAGGAAGACTTAGAGAGAAAGAGAGGGAGAGACAGAGAGACGACTTAGAGAGACAGAGAGATCGATAGGAGAGAGACTAGAGACACTTAGAGGAGAGAGACAGAGGGAGACCGATAACAGAGAGAGAGAGACTGAGGGAGAGACAGAGACAGATAGAGAGAAACAGAGGGAGACCGATAGGACTTAGAGGAGAGAGATCGAGAGGAGAAAGACAGAGAGACCGAGAGGAGAGAGACAGAGAGACCGAGAGCAGGAGAGAGACAGAGAGAAAGAGAGGAGAGACCCAGCAAGACCGAGAGGAGAGAGACAGAGGGAGACCGATAGCAAGAGAGAGAGAGAGACCGACAGAGAGAGAGAGAACCAGCAACGATTAGAGAGAGACAGAGAGACCGATAGGAGAGAGACAGAGAGACCGATAGGAGAGACACAGAGACAGATAGGAGAGAGACAGAGAGACCGATAACAGAGAGAGGAGAGACAGATAGGGGAGACCAGAGAGAGACGAGAGGAGAGAGACAGAGGGAGACCCAGCAGAGACTTAGAGGAGAGATAGAGAGAGAGGATACCCAGAGAGACTTAGAGAGAGACAGAGGGAGATAGGAGAGAGACAGAGAGACCGAGAGGAGAGAGACAGAGACACGATAGGAGAGAAAGAGAGAGGATAGAGAGAGAGAGCAGACACTTAGAGGAGAGAACAGAGGGAGACCTAGAGAAGACAGAGAGGAGAGAGACAGAGGGAGACCGATAGGAAGACTTAGAGAGACCGATAGGAGAGAGACAGAGAGACCGATAGGAGAGAGAAACAGAGGGAGACCCAGAGAGAGACTTAGAGAGAGAAACAGAGAGAGACCCAGAGACACTTAGAGGAGAGAATCAGAGGGAGACCCATAGGAGAGAGAGAGAGACCGATAGAGGAGAGAGACAGAGAGACACTTAGAGAGAGAGAAGAGAGAGGGATACCCAGAGAGACTTAGAGGAGAGAAACAGAGGGAGACCCACCGAACACTTAGAGAGAGACAGAGGGAGACCTAGCAGAGAGACCGAGAGGGGAGAAACAGAGGGAGACCCAGCAACACTTAGACGAGAGACACAGAGGGAGACCCAGAACACTTAGAGGAGAGAGAATCAGAGAGAGACCCAGCAACACAGAGAGGAGAGAATCAGAGGGATACCCAGCAACACTTGGAGGAGAGAGAAGAGAGGGAGACCTAGCAACACGATAGAGAGAGAAACAGAGAGGGAGACCTAGCAACACTTAGAGAGAAACAGAGGGAGACCCAGCAACACGAGAGGAGAGAAACAGAGAGGAGAGAGCAACACAGAGACACGATAGAGAGAGACAGAGAGAACGAGAGGAGAGAGACAGAGAGACAGAGAGGAGAGAGACAGAGACAGATAGGAGAGAGACAGAGAGACCGATACAGAGAGAGACAGAGAGACCGACTTAGAGAGAGAGACAGAGGAGACCCAGCAACAGACAGAGAGACCGATAGAGAGAGACCCAGCAACACGAGAGGAGAGAAACAGAGAGAGACCCAGCAGGACTTAGAGGATAGAAACAGAGGAGAGACCCAGAGAGACAGAGAGGAGAGAAACAGAGGGAGACCTAGCAGGACTTAGAGGAGAGAGACAGATAGGAGAGAGAGCAGAGACTTAGAGGAGAGATTCAGAGGGAGACCCAGCAACACTTGGAGGAGAGAGAGAGAGGACCGAGACCTAGACAGAGACACTTAGAGAGAAACAGAGGGAGACCTAGCAACACTTAGAGAGAAACAGAGGGAGACCCAGCAACACTTAGAGGAGAGAAACAGAGGGAGACCCAGCAACACGAGAGAGAAACAGAGGGAGACCCGACACTTAGAGAGAAAGAGAGGGAGACCCGGAGACACTTAGAGGAGAGAAACAGAGGGAGACCGAGCAACACTTAGAGAGAAACAGAGGGGAGACCCAGCAAGAGAGAGAGAAACGATAGGAGAGAGACCCAGCAAGACCGATAGAGAAAGAGAGATAGGAGACCCAGAGAGACCGAGAGGAGAGAAACAGAGGGAGACCCAGCAACACTTAGAGGATAGAAACAGAGGGAGACCCAGCAACACTTAGAGGAGAGAAACAGAGGGAGACCTAGCAACACTTAGAGGAGAGAAACAGAGGGAGACCTTACCCCAAACAGAGTAACATGGAGGAAGCTTCATCAACAGCCTTGTAGGAGCCAAGGAGTTGCCTGAGTGAGATCGAGGAAGTGCTCATTGTTGCTAGTAATTGTCCTAAATTATCTTCTAAATCACACAAGTTGCTTTTGTTACATTGTGAACACTGTAAATATAGCTAGCTAGAGTTTCTGCTAGCTACCCGCTGGGCACAGACGTTAGTTCAATGTCCAGTTTGATGTAAAAAAAAAAAATGTATTTTTCCAGGTAAGTTGACTGAGAACACATCATTTACTGCAACGTCCTGGGGAATAGTTACAGGGGGAGGAGAGGGGATTGAAGCCAATTGGAAGCTGGGGATGATTAGGTGGCCATGATGGTATTAGGGCCAGATTTGCCAATTTAGCCAGGACACCGGGGTTAACACCCCTACTCTTACGATAAGTGCCATGGGATCTTTAGTGACCACAAAGAGTCAGGACACAAGTTTAACGTCCCATCGGAAAGCAGAACCCTACACAGGGCATTCACTGCCCTGAGGCATTGGGATATAAACAAATTTGACCAGAGGAAAGTGAACCTCCTAATGGCCCTCCAACACCACTTCCAGCAGCATCTGGTCTCCCATCCAGGGATCGACCAGGACCAACCCTTCTTAGCTTCAGAGGCAAGCCAGCAGTTGATTTTGAATTCAGCGTGAAATCAACCAAAAATGTCACCCTGTCATCGGATTTAAATTCAAAGTTATGTGAATAAAAGACTAAATTACCTTACGTTGATTACTTTTTGCAAATCTAATCAGTTTTCCACGTCGAATGTTTTGGTTGAAATGATGTGGAAACAACATTGATTCAACCAGTTGTTGCCCAGTGGGTAATATCTTCTTGACTCCATCAATTCTTTCTACCCCCCCCTTACTCCAACCCCCCCCCACCAAAAATAAATAAAAATAAACATATTGTAAAGTGGTTATCCCACTGGCTATAAGGTGAATGCACCTATTTGTAAGTCGCTCTGGATAAGAGTGTCTGCTAAATGACGTAAATGTAATGTAAATGCAATCAATCTTAATAAAATAACCAGTGGATTATATTCGAGGCCATATGAATGCATATTCACTAGATAGTGGTCTGATGTGATTAAGAAACTGTCAAGCCAAGATCAATGATAAAAAGATTGATGGAAAAAACTTTGGAGTACTTTAAATGAAATTATGGGCAGAAAGACTAATTCAACTCCATCTTTCATTAAATCAGATGGCTCATTTATCACAAAACCTTTTTATGTTGCCAATTATTTAAATGATTACTTCATTGGCAAAAACTTACGCAGGAAATGCCAACAACGAACAGTGAGCCAACATATTCATGCATAAAAAAAACGAATAATGAAAGAAAAGCATTGGATGTTTACATTTTGTAAAGTTAGTGTGGGAGAGGTGGAAAACGTATTGTTATCGATCAATAATGGCAAACCTCCTGGCATTGACAACTTAGATGGAAAGCTACTGAGGATGGTAGCTGACTCTATGGCCACTCCTATCTGTCATATCTTTAATCTGAGTCTAGAGGAAGGTGTTTTTCCTCAGGCCTGGAGGGAAGCCAAAGTCATTCCACTATCCAAGAGTGGTAAAGCGGCCTTTACTGGTTCTAACAGCAGACCTATCAGCTTGCTGGCAGCTCTTAGCAAACTGTTGGAAAAAATGGTGTTTGATCAAATATAATGCTATTTCTCTGTCAACAGGTTGACAACAGACTTTCAGCATGCTTATGGAGAAGGGCACTCAACACGTACTGCAATGATACAAATGACTGATGATTGGTTGAAATAAATGGATAATAAGACGATTGTTGGAGCTGTACTGTTAGATTTCAATGCAGACTTTGATACTATTGACCATAACCTGTTCTTGAGAAAACGTATGTGTTATGGCTTTTCAACTTCTGCCATATCATTTTCTTTAATGGAAGCCTCTCTAACGTCAAACATGTAAAGTGTGGTGTACCACAGGGCAGCTCTCCAGGCCCTCTACTCTTTTCTATTTTTACCAATGACCTGCCAATGGCATTAAACAAAGCATGTGTGTCCATGTATGCTGATGATTCAACTATATATGCATCAGTAGCCACAGCTAATGAAGTCACTGAAACCATTAATAAGGAGATGCAGTCACTTTTGGAATGGGTGGCCAGTAATAAACTGGTCCTGAACATCACTAAAACTAAGAACATTGTATTTGGTACAAATCATTCCCTAAACTCTAGACCTCAGCTTAATCTGGTAATGAGGCTGTTGAACAAGTTGAGGAGACTAAATTACTTGGTGTTACCTTCGATTGTAAACCGTCATCATCAAAAGATATGGATTCAATGGTTGTAAAGATGGGGAGAGGTCTGTCCATAATATATACATTCTATGCTTTTTGACACCACATTCCAAAAAGCAAGTCCTGTAGGCTCTAGTTTTGTCTTATCTTGATTATTGTCCAGTCGTGTGGTCAAGTGCTGCAAGGAAAAACCTAGTTAAGCTGCAGCTGACCCAGAACAGAGCGGCACGTCTTGCTCTTCATTGTAATCAGAGGGCTGATATAAATACTATACATGCCAGTCTCTCTTGGCTAAGAGTTGAGGAGAGACTGACTGCACCACTTCTTCTTTTTATAAGAAACATTAATATGTTGAAAGTCCCTAATTGTTTGCATAGTCAATTTACACACAGCACGTACCCCACCAGACATGCCACCAGGGGTCTTTTCACAGTCCCCAAATCCAGAACAAATTCAAGAAAGCGTACAATATTATATATTGCCATTATTGCATGGAACTCCCTTCCATCTCATATTGCTCAAACGAACAGCAAACCTGGTTTCCAAAAACAGATAAAGCAACACTTCACAGCACAACGCCTCTCTCCTGTTTGACCTAGATATTTTGTGTGTATGTATTGATATGCAGGCTGTGTGTGCCTTTTTTTAATTTATGTAGTTCTGTCCTTGAGCTGTTCTTTGTCTATTAACGTTCTGCATTATGCCATATTTCATATTTTGGTGGACCACATAAAGAGTAGCTGCTGCTTTCACAACAGCTAAAAGGGGATCCTAATAAAATACCAATACCAAATAGAATGATAGAATGAACGCGCTCGTCAGCCATCGAGAATTGAACCTCTGTGATTCTTGAGCTTGGACACTGCCTTCGGATGCGATGCAGTATACCAGCTTTCATTGATTTCAAAAGACGTTCAACGGCTGATGGCTGTAGTTGTAGCAGGGCCATAATACCTTCTCCCTCTTGTTTATTTTTTTATTTATATATATATTTTTTTTTTTTTAGCAGACGCTTTTTATCCAAAGTGACTTACAGTCATGCGCGCATACATTTTTTTTTTTTGTGTATGGGTGGTCCCGGGGATCGAACCCACTACCTTGGCGTTACAAGCGCCTTGGCGTTACAAGCGCCGTGCTCTACCAGCTGTCCTGTTGTCCTGTTAGCAGACACCTTTGAGTATGGTTTACTGCTGGGTAAGTTTACTTTGCAAAGTAAAGTAATAATACTCATTACTTTACTTTGCTTAACTGAGCAATGTATTACCTCATTGGTTACCTTGCAACTGACCATAGAGTAAAGTAAAGTCTGCTAGTTCAGTTAACAGTCCCCAGACTGTTACTGTTTTCTTCCCTTGGGAATCTCATATTTAACTAAATAAAACCCCCAGTAATAAATCACTCCTAATAATTAGTGCCTACAAACCCCTTGAGATAGTAATAAGTAAACGTTCCTCTGGAAACAATTTATTACAGGCTGATGGTGCTGGAATTCTAGGCTCTGTCTTTGAACTCCACAACTTCCTCTACTTCAATGGCTTAGCGTTTCGTTTTCAAAGAGGCGTGTCAAGTATTTTCCTTAAATTCACTCAGAGGCTCAAAGTCCATTGAATCCAAAACGCCCTGAACCGTCGTTGATGGATGTAGTGTGTGTGTGTGTGTATGTGTGTGTGTGTGCTAACTTTACAGCTCTTTAAAGCTTGCTCCAAATGGAACATACGAGGGTGCAGGTGATCACTGCACACAGGTGAGAGAGGATGGAGAGATGAGAGATGAAAAGGAGAGATACAGGAAGAATTGGCATTAACAGGGCATCAACAGGGCATTAACAGGGTATCAACAGGGTATCAACAGGGCATCAACAGGGCATCAACAGGGCACACTAAGGGTTGTAATAGGGTATCAACAGGGCATCAACAGGGCATCAACAGGGCATCAACAGGGCATTAACAGGGTATCAACAGGGTATCAACAGGGCATCAACAGGGCATTAACAGGGTATCAACAGGGTATCAACAGGGCATCAACAGGGCATCAACAGGGCATCAACAGGGCACACTAAGGGTTGTAATAGGGTATCAACAGGGCATCAACAGGGCATCAACAGGGCATCAACAGGGCACACTAAGGGTTGTAATAGGGTATCAAAAGGGCATTAACAGGGCATCAACAAGGCTTCACCAGGGCATTAACAGGGTATCAACAAGGCTTCACCAGGGATGAGAGAGAGGGAGCGATAGATTACCAAAGGGATGGTGACCCATTTTCTGATGTTAACTACCCGTAAAGTAAATACATGTTGTTATCTGTTTTTGCCAGTAGACAAAACAATTAACACATTACTAGAGGTGATTAGCTACAGACACAATATTTCCTAAAGACTTGGAGTACCATTAATTTAGAGAACAATTATTGTCCTCTGTTCCACAGAGATCTATACTATACTAGGCTAGATGATATTTGATTATACTATACTAGATTATGCTAGATTATACTACACTAGATTATACTATACTAGATTTTACTAGACTATAGTAGATTATACTAGATTATACTAGACTAGATTATACTACTAGACTATCTGTGGTCCTCTGTAGCTCAGCTGGTAGAGCACGGTGCTTGTAATGCCAAGGTAGTGGGTTCGATCCCCGGGACCACCCATACACAAAAAATGTATGCACGCATGACTGTAAATCGCTTTGGATAAAAGCGTCTGCTAAATGGCATATTATACTAGACTCGATTATACTAGATTTGACTAGGTTATGCTACATTATACTAGCCTATATTATAATATACTAAACTAGATTATACTAGATTATACTACACTAGGTAATACTAGACTAGATTATACCATACTAGACTAGATTATACTACTCTTGACTATACGAGACTTAATTATACTATACTATACCATCTAGACAATTATACTATGCTATACTAGACTAGATTATATTTGATTATACTATACTAGATAATACTACACTAGACTATATTATACTAGACTAGATTGTACTAGATTATACTATACTACACTATACTATATTATGTTACGATTATACTATACTACACTATCTAGACTATACTAGACTATACTATACTATAATAGACTAGACTAGATTATATTAGACTAGGCTATAATATACTAGATTATACTACACCAGACTATAACAGACTAGATTATACTAGAATACAGAGCATTCGGAAAGTATTCAGACCCTTTGACTTTTTCCACATTTAGTTACGTTATAGCCTTATTCTAAAATTGATGTTTTTTCTACACACAATACCCCATAATGACAAAGCAAAAACAGGTTATTAGACATTTTTGCACATTTATTAACAATAGAAAACTGAAATGTCACATTTACATAAGAATTCAGAATTCAGACCCTTTACTCAGTACTTTGTTGAAGCACCTTTGACAGCGATTACAGCCTTGAGTCGTCTTGGGTATGACGCTACAAGCTTGGCACACCTGTATTTGGGGAGTTTCTCCCATTCTTCTCTACAGATCCTCTCAAGCTCTGTCAGGTTGGATGGGGAGCGTCGCTGCACAACTATTTTCAGTTCTCTCCAGAGATGTTCGATCAGGTTCAAGTCCGGGCTCTGGCTGGGCCTCTCAAGGATATTCAGAGACTTGTCCCATAGCCACTCCTGCGTTGTCTTGGCTGTGTGCTTCGGGTCGTTGTCCTGTTGGGAGGTGATCCTTGGTCCCAGTCTGAGGTCCTGAGCGCTCTGGAGCAGGTTTTCATCAAGGATCTCTCTGTACTTTGCTCTGTAATCTTTCCCTCGATCCTGACTAATCTCCTGGTCCCTTCCGCTGAAAAATATCCCCACAGCATGATGCTACCACCACCATGCTTCACCATAGGGATGGTGCCAGGTTTCCTCCAGACGTGACACTTGGCATTCAGGCCAAAGAGTTCAATCTTGGTTTCATCATGGTCTGAGAGTCCTTTAGGTGCCTTTTGACAAACTCCAAACTCCAAGCTTTTACTGAGGATTGGCTTCTGTCTGGCCACTCTACCATAAAGGCCTGATTGGTGGAGAGCTGCAGAGATGGTTGTCCTTCTGGAAGGTTCTCCCATTTAAGAATGATGGAGGCCACTGTGTTCTTGGGGACCTTCAATGCTGCAGACATTTTTTTTGTATCCTAACCCAGATCACTGCCTCGACACAATCCTGTCTCTGAGCTCTATGAACAATTCCTTCAACCTCATGTCTTGGTTCTTGCTCTGACATGCACTGTCAACTGTGGGACCTTATATAGACAGGTGGTGCCTTTCAAAATCATATTCAATCAATTGAATTTGGACCAATCAAGTTGTTGAAACATCTCAATGATGATCAATGGAAACAGGATGCACCTGAGCTCAATTTCGAGTCTCATAGCAAAGGGTCTGAATGCTTATGTAAATAAGGTATTTCTGTTTTTTATTTTTTATAAATTCACAAAATAATCTAAAAAACTGTATTCACTTCGTAATTATGGGTTATTGTGTGTAGAACATATTTAATCCATTTTAGAATAAGGCTGTAACGTAACAAAATGTGGAAAAAGTCAAGGGGTCTGAATACTTTCCGAATGCGCTGTATACTAGATTATATTATACTATGATAAACTAGATTATACTAGACTAGACTATAAGATATTAGATTATACTACATTTTACTAGACTATATTAATCTAGACTAGATTATACTAGACTAGATTATACTATACTAGATTATAATTTACTACATTGTACTAGACTACATTATACTATACTAGACTGTAATATACTATATTATACTAGACTAGACAATACTAGATTTTGCTAAACTATACTATAATATACTAGATTACACTAAACTATACTATAATATACTAGATTATACTAGACTAATAGACTAGACTAGAGTATACTAAACTATAATATACTTGATGATACTAGACTATACTATAATATACTATATTATATTAGACTAGATTATACTAGACTAGAATATAGTATACTAGACTAAACTATAATATACTAGATTATACTATACACGACTAAAATATGCTAGATTATACTATAGACTGTACTAGATTATACTATACTAGACTATACTAGGCTAGACTATAATAGTCTAGATTATTCTAGACTATAATATACTAGATTATACTAGACTATACTAGATTACACTAGACTATACTAGATTACACTAGACTATAATATACTAGATTATACTAGACTATTACTAGATTACACTAGACTATACTAGATTACAATAGACTATAATATACTAGATTATACTAGACTATACTAGATTACACTAGACTATACTAGATTACACTAGACTATAATATACTAGATTATACTAGACTATACTAGATTACACTAGACTATAATATACTAGATTTTACTAGACTAGATTATAATAGACTAGACTATACTAGAATATACACTGAGTATACAAACTCAATGTTAGGAAGTTGCTCCTAATGTTTAGTATGCTCAGTGTAAACTGTATGTATTCTATGTGAGTTCTATATGTACTTCTGTACTCAGCAGTACTAAAGGTAACATTCTACATGTTATATCTCAGTCATCATTGATAGAACAATACAATCGCCTAGTCTCCGATAGCAACAGAGTAATAACACATACCCTTTACTCATTGTAAATGTCATCTAAATATGGTGCTCTCTCTCTCTCTCTCTCTCTCTCTCTCTCTCTCTCTCTCTCTCTCTCTCTCTCTCTCTCTCTCTCTCTCTCTCTCTCTCTCTCTCTCTCTCTCTCTCTCTCTCTCTCTGCCTTCTAGCCTGAGGGGTTCAATGTTTGAGCAGAAACAAGCAGCAGTGACATCTCTCGCTCTCACTTACTCACGCATGCACACACAGATGGACATACAGACCAGAACTGCCATGCTTCCTCAGTGCTTCCTCAGTTAACTGCAATGCTTCCTCATTGAACTACCATGCTTCCTCAGTGAACTGCTGTGCTTCCTCAGTGAACTGCCATGCTTCCTCAGTGAACTGCTGTGCTTCCTCAGTGAACTGCCATACTTCCTCAGTGCAGGGAGATCATTTGGAGTACGACATGGTGGCATTTACGCCCCTGCACACACACACACACACACACACACACACACACACACACACACACACACACCTTTTAACACCCCGGGCCAGCCAGCGTGAACCTAGCCCATTTCCCAAGCGTGGCCATCTCAGTGTGTCTGTGTGTGTCCTGTCTCTTGCTCCGTAGAGAGAGAGAGAACAGCTGTGTGTGTGTGTGTGTGAAAAACATGGTAGTCTATCACACTGGAGCCATGTCAACACACGCACACTTCACACTTCACCTTTTCCCAGATATCACACTACACATGCGGTTACATGAAAGCATGTAGCGCAGTACCAAATATCAGACAGACAGAATCCACACATGTAGAGTATCTGTATAATAGTGGTAAATGTAGCCATTCCATTTTTTTAAAGGGCGACTGCCCCTAAAAATCAACTAATCCCTTAGAAAAACGGCCTACGTAGCATCAATATGAGTCAGAAATTGACTACAAAGTGTAAATAGGATAATTTTGGTCATAAAGTCTCGTCTAAAACGGAGTTTTGGAACCTGAGTGTGTTACAACGACTAAATGAAGGTAGGGTTTGAATTACAATTATGTCAACAAATCATGCCCCCTTTTGACAAGCTCCACGTGCAAATCGCTCCTCCGCCCACTTCACTTCCCTTCATTGGATGGGGCTCCGTTGTTTCATCACCCCCCCAACCAACCACGGCCGCGTGAGACTGAAAAGCCCTATACGGATTGACCATGCAATGCATGGTTCCAGCAGGATGCACAGCCAACAACTATGGTTTGCATGCCCTGCTGAAGGACCCTATCATGTGGAATAGGAGGTTGAGGTTGGTTGGTCCCCAGGGGCGGTGAGTATACCGGTAGCTAGACCATAGACTGCTGGTTATGTATCTGGTTATGTATATTTTGATAATCATTATCGCCAGCATCGCTAGCATCGCTGACATTAGCTAGCTGGCTAACATTAGCTTACCTCAATACAACTCGGATTTTGTCTTGGAAACACCATAACATTTCAAAAGAATGAAAATAATTAGTAGGAAAAGCTTTTCGAAAAACCTTTTGAACTTGGCTAGTAACAGTAATGGCAGCGTTGCCATCTCTCTACAGTAAATTTGACGA
>CM072220.1:80817480-80835311 GCA_036851935.1 Coregonus suidteri
CTCCTATATATTAGTCCTCTTATCCGTCCTCTTATCAGTCTCTGCTCTATATAGTCTCTTATATAGTCTCTTATCAGTCTCTCTTATGTAGTCTCTTATCAGTCTCTGCTCTATAATACGGGCTAACGCTTAACAGATGAGGATTAAAAACAATATCTAAAGTGGTTTCTAGATAGCCACAGTAACCATCTTGATGGACGTTTGATCCTTAAGTACCAGATATCAAAGATATTATTACAACAGAACCTTACAGTACAGCCCTGTTTTCATTTTGGATATCTGTCAGTCATCTCAGGAGTTTAAAATAAAATGGGGTTTCATTTAATTTTTTATTTCCCCCCCAGCTTACATAAATTCTTATTTATGATCAAAACATTTTCTTTAATTTACATCCAAATATAAAAAGGCACTTTCCGTGTAGGCCGTTTTCATCACAGAGGCAAAAATGCAATATAATATGAAAATAAAGCACTTTTTTTAATATTCAATCATGGATTTCAACTTTTCACAGACAGCCAATGAGCACAGGGGGTTTGGTAATGACAAGGTTCACTGGGAGGTGGCTAAGGCTGCATTCCAATGGAACCCTATTTCCCTATATAGTGCACTACTTTTGACCAGAAGCCCCCTATGGACACTATATAGGGAATAGGGTGCCATTTGGGATACAGGCAAGGAGGTGGTAGAGAGGTTTGCTTGGTGGCTTCTTGAAACCGTATGACAACAAAATAAAAAATGTAAAATCTCACCACACATAATCCAGTAGATTGAGGAAAAGAACCAGATTTGAATCGACTTGTGTGTAGAGTGGGATGGCATTTACATGTTTAACCTCCATAATCTGCAGAAGTGAAAATAATCTTACTGCTGAAGTTCTCTGAGAAAGAGACATAGATCTGCGCGTTTTTCTGTGTGTCTTTACAGTACAACGGGATCGTCGCTAATTTGTATTTAAAAACGATGTATAACTTTAGAATTGACATTGTGTAAATGTGTCACTTGATGTGTCAGTTTTTTCCAAATGCAATCGAAGGGTAATGAAAATAACATCGTTATATCAATCAACGCTGCAACACTGATCCTCATCCCTTTCCAATGATCCAGACGTGCGTCCTGGTGAACAAAATATAGAATCTCTCCCGTTGCTCATATTCATAAAATAACGTTTGTAAGTTTAAGGAGTAATTTCTCAGGCTTACATAAAAAAATTAAATAAAAATGCCATTTATCTATTTAAAGATTTTGTTATAAAGTTATAAAACATTTCATATTATCTACAATATATACAGCACATAGGGTCATTTTTTAAACGTTTTTAAAAATGAGGTTGTGTCACAAATGGCACCCTATTTCCGTTATAGTGCACTACTATGGGTTAAAAGTAGTGCACTAAATAGGGAATAGGGTGCTATTTGGGATGCAGGCTGTGTCTTTTGAGGATGAAAATCTACACTTCACAATTTCACATTGTTATAAACAGTTGCAATGAACAGTTTTGATGTGGAGTCTTTTGCCTTGAAGTCGTATGCGATGTCAACGTCATCAAATGTTGGAGATTTCCATAAGCTTTCTTCTACCCACCTCCTGCGAGTCACCGTTCATCTTCAAAGGAATCTCAACCTCTAGTCTTTTCATTTGATGCTTCTTCAGTTTCTTGCAGCATATATAAGCAGTCAATGTGATGACAATGCTGAGTAGTCCTAGACAGGTGACTGACAGAGCTATGAGTACTGGCTGACAGGGGTACAAACTCCTCTCTGCCAGGCCTCTCTGTCAAGCTCCCCACATACCACGGCTTCTCCTCGATCTGGATCTCGGCCTCCCTGGTGAGAAGACTCTGGATATAGCTCTCATTAGAAACCGTCTCGTTGACGAAGAGGTTGACCAGGACCGTGGAGTGGAGAGGGTTCAGGCTGACCCACGGTCCGAGAGCTTTAACCAGCAGACTATAGAGACCGCGGTCGCTCAGTTCTCTCTTCAAACGTGATATTCCCTGTGTCCGGGTCGATATCGAACGATCCCGGCTCGCCACCTTTCCTCTTGACGATGCTGTAGGCGATAACAGCGTTCATCCCTGTGTCTTTTATCCACGGCGTACACCTCCGTGATGGAGGTCCCTGGGAGGGGTGCTAGGTAACACCAGCATGTAGGACTGGTTAGACTGGGGGAACAAGACCACGGGAGGGTTATCGTTCACAGTCAAGGAGGAGGACAGTAACCATGGTGACGCAGGAGAGCGCAGGTTCCCCTCCGTCGACCGCCCTCGATCCAGAGGTAGTACGTCCCCTGCTGCTCCCGGTCCAGAGGGGTCCGGGGGCCCTTAGAGCGCCGCGGCCCGTGTCGATCACAAAGACGTCGCTGCCGTTGAGGATGGAGAGCGCCACCCCCAGCCGTTCTCGCCCGCGTCTGCATCTGTCACCGAGAGAACACCGATCTCGCCAAACCCCGGGAAGTTCTCTGGCACGAAGAATGTGAAGTCTTTATTGATGAAGCGCGGGCTTGTTGGGTACAAAAAATGAAATAAAATCAATCAATCAATCGAAAAAAACTATCAATCAATCAATTAAGTCAGCAGTTGTCACAAAGTGACAGCTCCTCCGTGTCTGGCCTGTCTCTTACCTGTTGTCATTGCGGTCCTGCACACTGATGACCACAGTAGCTATAGACTCTCTCCTGGGGGTCCCTCGGTCCACCGCCCCCCATCGAACCATGAACCTGCGGAGGTTACAGTTTAGAGTTTAGAAACTATACAATATTACAACAACAATTTGACAAAACATATTGCAGATAAAAAAAAACAACAATTTAGTTATGATGCATTGTGTCATCCATTACATCGGCCCCAGGGCTTTAAAATGACGTTCAGCTTATAAAGGCTTCATAAAACCTTCATAATGCCTGCCTAAGCACTACATACATGTGTTACAAAGCATCTATAATCGTATGTCATGCTTTATTAAGGGTACATAAGTTGTGTTACAAAGCATCTATAATCGTATGTCATGCTTTATAAAGGGTACATAAGTGTGTTATAAAGCATCTATAACTGTATGTCATGCATTATAAAGGGTACATAAGTGTGTTATAAAGCATCTATAACTGTATGTCATGCTTTATAAAGGGTACATAAGTGTGTTACAAAGCATCTATAACTGTATGTCATGCTTTATAAAGGGTACATAAGTGTGTTACAAAGCATCTATAACTGTATGTCATGCTTTATAAGGGTTCATAAATGTGTTACAAAGCATCTATAACTGTATGTCATGCTTTATAAAGGGTACATAAGTGTGTTACAAAGCATCTATAACCGTATGTCATGCGTTATAAAGGGTACATAAGTGTGTTTAACATGTTGTGCTGCAGGATGACACATGCTCTAAAGAGAAGTCATGTTAGGCACATTACAATGACCTTGATGACAGCCCCCAACGTAAGGAAATTAAAAGTGGCTTTCTTCTGAAACCAAGTTACATGTTCCTCAGTCAGTACACAAACAGAACAATATAACAAGCCATACCGTGGGGTGCTGGGCCCAGTCAGGTCTTTGACAACAATATAACAAGCCATACCATGGGGTACTGGACCCAGTCAGGTCTTTGACACATTCACCCCTCTCTGTTTCCCGCTTGAAAGATCAGCCACAAACCTTTGGTCATTTCATAACACAAACATAAATATATCTCCCGAGTGGGGCAGTGGTCTAAGGCACTGTATCGCAGTGCTAGCTGTGCCACTATAGATCCTGGTTCGAATCCAGGCTCTGTTGTAGCCGGCCACGACCGGGAGAAAACCCATGGGTGCGGGGGCACAATTGGCCCAGGGGGAGGGAATGGCCGGCAGGGATGTAGCTCAGTTGGTAGAGCGTGGGTTTGATTCCCACGCGGGGGCAGTATGTAAAAATAATGTATGTAAAAAATAAAAAGTATGTAAAAATAATGTATGCACTCACTAACTGTAAGTCGCTCTGGATAAGAGTGTCTGCTAATGACTAAAATGTAAATGTATGTTGGGCAAGGTTGTTATCTGAACACATCACTGCTTTAATACTAATGGTGTTGTATGTTGACCTTCTATTAAGGCAAGTCGTTCCAGGTCCTGAGCAGCAAAGCATCCCCCCAAAACCATCACACCACCACCACCATGCTTAACCTTTGGTATGTGATGTTCTTACTGTGGAATGCAGAGTTTTGGAACCATGTCGTCCAAAAAGTTATACTTTTGAATCATCTGTCCATAGAACGTTCTTCCAAAAGTCTTGATGATCATCCAGGTGCTTTTTTGGCAACTTGAGTCAACTTTTTGGACGAGATGGGTCCCATTATGCCTGGCGAAAACCAAATACTGCATTCCACAGTAAGAACATCATACCAAAGGTCAAGCATGGTGGTGGTGGTGTGATGGTTTTGGGGATGCTTTGCTGCCTCAGGACCTGGACGACTTGCCTTAATAGAAGGAACCATGAATTCTGCTCTGTATCAGAGAATTCTACAGGAGAATGTCAGACCATCCGTCTGTGAGCTGAAGCTGAAGCGCAGCTGGGTCATGCAGCTAAAGACAGTGATCCAAAAACACACAATCAAGTCTACATGAAAATTGCTAAAAAGCAACAAATTGAAAGTTTTGGAATGGCCTAGTCAAAGTCCAGACCTAATCCCAATTGAGATGTTGTGGCAGGACATGAAACAAGCAGTTCATGCTTGAAAAACCCACACGTCACTGAGTTAAATGTTAGGCCTACTGCTGCTAGGTAGCTCTCTCTCTGCTCTCTCCCTCCCCTCTGTCTGTCCTTGATTGCAGGAGTGAAGTCTGGGTGTGCGGGAGTCAGGTTCCAGCTGCAGCTCATTCACCATAATCACCCTCAGCCTTTAAGACCCGGTCAAACTTACCACTCATCGTCAGATCATAGTCAAGACGACCATGTTAGTCTCGCTGCCCGACTCAACCTGTTTAGTTTTTTTGCTCTTTGTGTTTTGGCCTGTTCTATTTACTTTTTCTCCTGTGCCACAGATATTTGGAACCTGACTCCTGCCTCCGCTTCAGCTTTCACTCCTGCCACCACCATCCTGCTCTCCCACTACCGGACCTCTCTTTTGGACTCACCACGGACACTAGGACATTACGGTACCACACCTGCCCTGACCTGGATCTGTTGTTACCCTCCCTGTAACCTGGACTTGCTCTTCCCCTATTATTGGGAAACCTGGACTATTGAACATTTTAAATAAACCTGTTAAACTTTCTCTGGCTTGGTGTACTTGTCTGCATTTGGGTTCTAATAATACTGGTAAATCATAACAGTATGATCTGACCATCATGAACCCAGCAGACAGTAGCTCGGATACCACCCCAGAGTGCACTCAAATTTGGACTGCCATAGCCAATCAGTGGCATTTTACTTGGCCAACATGATACCCTGTTTAAGACGATTGCTGAGGACAGTCAGGTGCTGCTTAATCAGGTTCAATTACTCACCAATCAAGTGTCTGCCCTTACTACCCCTTCAGATCATACCCCTTCAGCCCAGATCAGAGAGCCTTTTGTTCCTGCTCCAGAGCGCTATGACGGGACAACATGGAACCTGTGGCGATTTTTTTTTTGACTCAATGCTCGTTAGTGTTTGAACAACAGCCCCTCACCTACGCCTCAGAAAGAGCCCGTATTGCCTACCTTATCACTCTACTACTAGCGGTTCCGCTCGTGCCTGGGGATCCGCGGTCCTGGGAGAGTCAGTCGGACATTTGCAACGCTTACGTTGCCTTCACCACTGAGATGAGGAAGGTTTTTGACCAACCCCGTACGAGGCAAGGAGGCTGCGAAACGGTTGTTTTTTTCTCTTCGGCAGGGGGCTCGCAGTGTGGCGGAGATGGCAGTGGAGTTTCGGACTTTAGCAGCAGTGAGTGGTTGGAATGACGAGGCATTACAAGGAGTGTTCATCAATGCTTTGTCTGAGACTTTAAAAGATGAATTGGTGTCGTATGATGAATCGCCTACGCTGGATAATCTTATTTCACTCACCATCAGGTTGGATAAGCGGATTCGGGAGCGCCGCCGGGAGAGGAGTGTTAGTTCCAAGCAACCTGTCTGTCATCAACAAACTCCTCCCCGCATCTTCCCTACGGAGAAAAGCCGTGTCTCCCGAAGTCGATACGAGGAGCACTGAACCCGAAGCCATGGAGGTGGGTCGTGCACGGTTGTCCTCAGAGGAGCGTGCACGTCCGCATTCAGGCTCGGGTCTGCCTGTATTGTGGAGAAGCTGGTCATTTCGTTTCCTTCCTGCCCAGTTCGTCCGGGAAAAGGGCCGGCTCATCATTAATGGGAGAAGTTTTGGTGAGCCCGAGCAGCGGATTCTTCCTCTTCTCCCCCGCATTCTGCTCCAGGCATCCCTCCAGTGGCAGTTCCAGAATCTCTCTGTTAGTGCGCTGATTGACTCTGGTGCCGACGAAAGCTTTTTGGATAGAGAGTGGGCTCAACAAATGGATTTGGAGACTGTTCCTATGGACTGTCCGCTGCAGGCTAAGGGTCTGAATGGGACAATTGTTGACCCATATTACCCATCAGACTGTTCCCGTTTGTCTTAGAGTGTCGGGAAATCATCAGGAGAACATTCAAATTCCCATATTATCGACTGCCCACAGACCCCTCTGGTCCTTGGTATCCCCTGCGCTCATAAGACACACAATCCACACATTGATTGGGTGACAGGTAGAATTGTTTCATGGAGCACATTTTGTCATGTGAATTGTTTGTGTTCTGCTCTGACTCCTGCCAGTACTGTGCCTCGACCTCCACTGGAGTCCATGGATCTTTCTGCTGTTCCTGACGTGTATCATGACCTGGCATCCGTTTTCCTGCAAACACAGAGCTACTACTTCTCTTCCTCCTCACCGGCCTTACGACTGCGCCATTGACCTCCAGCCAGGAGCCCCACTCCCCAGCATCCAGCCTGTACAATCTCCTCCCGGCCGGAGACGGAGGCTATGGAGAACTACACATTCGGGACTCCTTGGCGGCAGGTACTTTATGCGTCCTTCCTCGTCACCTGTAGGAGCGGATTATTTTTTGTTTGCTAAGAAGGATAAGACCCTCAGACCCTGTATTGATTACCGTGGACTTAACAAACATCACCATTAAGAACAAGTATTCTCTGCTTTGATTAATTTCTCGCTTTTCCCCTCCTTCATGGTGCTACCATCTTTACGAAACTGGATCTACGAAATGCGTATCACCTGGTGCGCATTCGTAAGGGTGATGAATGGAAGACTGCCTTTCAACACACCCTTGGGACATTTTGAGTATCTGGTTATGCCTTTTGGGTTGTCTATGCCCCTGCTGTTTTTCAGGCACTAGTCAATGATGTCCTTCGGGACATGTTGAATCGGTTTGTTTTTGTCTATCTGGATGATATCTTTGATTTTCTCAGAGTCCTCCCAGGAACATGAACTGCATGTGCGCCAGGTGTTTTGCAAGGTTGTTGGAGAACAAACTGTTTGTGAAGATGGAGAAATGTGAATTTCATGTGTCTGAGACCTCTTTTTTGTTACATCATAGCTCAGGGGAGTTGCGGATGGACCCAGCTAAGATCTCTGCTGTCACGGACTGGCCAGCCCCCTCTACCCGCAAACAACTTCAACGATTTCGTTTCTGGGTTTGCGAACTTCTATAGGAGGTTCATCAAGGACTACAGTAACCGCATTGCGGCGCCACTCACCGCTCTCACCTCCATCTCACGACCGTTCGCGCATGGAATGAAGGGGCCGAATCAGCGTTCGAAGAACTGAAACATCGCTTCGCCTCGGCTCCCATTCTGATGCAGCCGGACCCCGACCGCCAGTTTGTCGTGGAGGTGGATGCATCCGACACTGGGGTAGGTGCGGTGTTGTCACACAGCGTTCTCCTGAAGATAACAAACTGCATCCCTGTGCTTTTCTCTCAAGGAAACTTTCTCAGGCAGAGAGGAATTATGATGTTGGCAATCGTGAACTGCTCGCCGTTAAGCTGGCTCTCGAGGAGTGGCGACATTGGTTGGAGGGGGCGGAACACCCTTCATCGTTTGGACGGATCATAAGAATCTGGCTTACCTCCAGTCAGCGAAGCAGCTCAACCCCCGTCAAGCCAGGTGGGCACTATTTTTTGGGAGATTCAATTTTTCTCTGTCTTACCGTCCTGGGTCACGCAACGTCAAGCCTGACGCTCTGTCTCGTGTTCATTCGGCTGTTGATACTGGTAGTAACCCTGACCCTTTTGCCTCCTACCTGCAGTATTGCGGTCATCACATGTGACATCGAGGGATTGTTAGACAGGCTCAACATCATCAAGCTGACCCTGGGAGGGGTCCTCCTAACCGGTTGTTTGTCCCTGAGTCTGTTCGCTCCCAGGTACTTCAGTGGGCTCACTCCTCGTCTCCCTTACCTGTCACCCTGGAGTTTTTCGCGGACCCTTGACTTTGTGCGACGGAAGTTCTGGTGGGCCACGATGGAGGCGGACACTCGAGCCTTCATTGCTGCTTGTACGGGTATGGTGCACGAAGTAAGAACTCCACCCAGGCCACAGCGCTGGTCATCTACGACCTCTACCTATACCCAGCCGGCCCTGGTCGCATATCGCTATTGATTTTGTCACTGGACTTCCCCCCTCGTCTGGAAAGACTGTAATTCTTACGGTGATTGATCGTTTTTCTAAGTTCGCTCATTTTTTGGCCCTACCTAAACTGCCCACTGCCAGAGAGACGGCTGATATTTTGGTTGAAACATGTGTTTCCGCTCTCATGGTCTACCCACGGATATTGTCTCTGACAGGGGTCCCCAGTTTGTCTCCCAGGTGTGGAAAGCTTTCTGTAAAGCTTTGGGCATTACATCCAGCCTGTCCTCTGGATATCACCCCCAGACCAACGGGCAAGCCGAGAGAGCGAACCAGGAGATGGAGACCCGCTCTTCGCTGTGTCACAGGGTCTAACCCTGGGTCATGGAGCTCCATGCTCCCCTGGGTGGAATATGCTCATAACACCTTGACTAACGCTTCCTCTGGTTTGTTCCTTTTCTGTGTACTCTGGGTTATCAACCTCCTCTGTTCCCTTCTCAAGAGAGGGAACTGGCGGTAACCCTCTGGTGCAGTCCCACATGCGCCGCTGCTTCAAGGTCTGGAGGAAGGCCAGGGTAGCTCTGTCCCGAGCTTCGGCGTACATGCAGAGGCAAGCCAACCGTCACCGGTCCCAGGCTCCCGGTTACTCTCCCTGGTCAAGAGGTATGGCTGAAGTCACGGGACCTTCCATTGAAGGTGGAGTCTAAGAAGATGGCGCCCTCGTTTTTATAGGACCGTTCAAGGATACTGTCTATTGTTTAACCCCTGCGCGGTGAAGCTACAGCTTCCTGCCTCCCTACGGTTTCATTCCACCTTTCATGTTTCCCCAGATTAAGCCTGTGTCGGTTAGCCCTCTGTGCCCGCCCTCATTCGTCCCCCTCCTCCGCCCAGGATCGTGGGTGGGGGTCCGGTCTACACTGTCCGTCGACTACTTCTGACTTCTGGATGTTCGCGGCGCCGGGGTCGTGGTTTTCCAGTACCTGGTGGATTGGGAGGGTTTATGGTCCCTGAGGAACGTTCCTGGGTGCCCAGGAGCTTCATTGTGGATCCTGCTCTGGTCCGAGAGTTTCATAGGTTACATCCCGATAAACCCCGTCGGCCGCCAGGTGGCGTCCGTAGAGGGGGGGGTACTGTTAGGCCCTACTGCTGCTAGGTAGCTCTCTCATCTCTGCTCTCTCCCTCCCCTCTGTCTGTCCTTGATTGCAGGAGTGAAGTCTGGTGTGCGGGAGTCAGGGTTCCAGCTGCAGCTCATTCACCATAATCACCTCAGCCTTTAAGACCCGGTCAACTTACCACTCATCGTCAGATCATAGTCAAGACGACCATGTTAGTCTCTCGCTGCCCCGACTCAACCTGTTTATTTTTGCTCTTTGTTGTTTTGGCCTGTTCTAGTTTTACTTTTCTCCTGTGCCACAGATATTTGGAACCTGACTCCTGCCTCCGCTTCACTCCTGCCAACTCCTGCCACCACCATCCTGCTCTCCACTACCGGACCTCTCTTTTGGACTCACCACGGACACTAGGACATTACGGTACGTACACACCTGCCTGACCTGGATCTGTTACCCTCCCTGTAACCTGGACTTGCTCTTCCCCTATTATTGGAAACCTGGACTATTGAACATTTTAAATAAACCTGTTAAACCTTCTCTGGCTTGGTGTACTTGTCTGCATTTGGGTTCTAATACTGGTAAAATCATAACAGTTAAAGCAGTTCTGCATGGAAGAGTGGGTGGGCCAAAATTCCTCCACAGCGACGTGAGAGACTGATCAACAACTACAGGAAGCATTTGGTTGGAGTCATTGCAGCTAAAGGTGGCACAACCAGTTACTGAGTGTAAGGGGGCAATTACTTTTCACACACAGGGAATTGGGTGTTTGCATAACTTTGTTTATTGAATAAATATGCAATTGTTGTGTTATTTGTTCACTTAGGTTCCCCTTATCTAATATTAGGTTTTGGTTGAAGATCTGATAACATTCAGTATCACAAATATGCAAAAGTAGAGAAAATTAGAAAGGGGCAAATACTTTTTCATAGCACTGTGTGCTTAACTATGAACAACTGGTGACATGCCCCCACAAGAGAAGATCCCATTCTGGATCCACTGATCACTGCTTAAGTTCAATCTCATCTGCTACCGTGCATTCCTAGAGCTCAGCAGGGAAAATCTGACCACGCGACGCTGCTCCTCATTCCAAAGTATAAACAACAACTCTAAATGATTAAACCAAAGTCCAAAACAGTTTAAAATATGTTACACAGATGCCGTCAAAACTCTGAAAAGGCTGTTTTGGAATACGATTTGGGATACCTTCAGAGCCTTGCGTACCTCACTCGATGAGTACACAGATGCTGTGACGTCATACATCCAGGTCTGTGTAGAGACGTGTATCCCCCCCAAACATCGTGATGTCAGAGATAACGGCAACAGCAAGTCCTGGTTCTCAAATATAACTAGCTTTACTACGTAGGGAAAAGAACTAGCTTTACTACATAGGGAAAATACTAGCTTTTACCTACTCCATAGGGAAAATAACTAGCTTTACTACGTAGGGAAAGAACTAGCTTTACTACGTAGGGAAAATAACTAGCTTTACTACGTAGGGAAAGAACTAGCTTTACTACGTAGGGAAAATAACTAGCTTTACTACGTAGGGAAAATAACTAGCTTTACTACGTAGGGAAAGAACTAGCTTTACTACGTAGGGAAAATAACTAGCTTCACTACGTAGGGAAAATAACTAGCTTTACTATGTAGGGAAAATAACTAGCTTTACTACGTAGGGAAAGAACTAGCTTTACTACGTAGGGAAAATAACTAGCTTTACTATGTAGGGAAAATAACTAGCTTTACTACATAGGGAAAGAACTAGCTTTACTACTTAGGGAAAACAACTAGCTTTTACTACGTAGGAAATAACTAGCTTTACTACGTAGGAAAATAAATAGCTTTTACTACGTAGGGAAATAACTAGCTTTACTATGTAGGGAAAGAACTAGCTTTACTACGTAGGGGGAAAATAACTAGCTTTACTACGTAGGGAAAATAACTAGCTTTACTACGTAGGAAAATAACTAGCTTTACTACGTAGGGAAAATAACTAGCTTTACTACGTAGGGAAAGAACTAGCTTTACTACATAGGGAAAATAACTAGCTTCACTACGTAGAGAAAATAACTAGCTTTACTACGTAGGGAAAATAACTAGCTTTACTATGTACAGAAAAAAAACTAGCTTTACTACGTAGGGAAAATAACTAGCTTTACTATGTAGAGAAAATAACTAGCTTCACTACGTAGGGAAAATAACTAGCTTTACTACGTAGGGGAAAGAACTAGCTTTACTACGTAGGGAAAGAACTAGCTTTACTACGTAGGGAAAATAATTAGCTTTACTACGTAGGGAAATAACTAGCTTTACTACATAGGGAAAATAACTAGCTTCACTACGTAGGGAAAATAACTAGCTTTACTACGTAGGGGAAATAACTAGCTTTACTATGTAGGGAAATAACTAGCTTTACTACGTAGGGAAATAACTAGCTTTACTACGTAGGGAAATAACTAGCTTCACTACATAGGGAAAATAACTAGCTTTACTACGTAGGGAAAATAACTAGCTTTACTACGTAGGGAAAATAACTAGCTTTCCTACGTAGGGAAAATAACTAGCTTTACTACGTAGGGGAAATAACTAGCTTTACTACATAGGGAAAGAACTAGCTTTACTAAGTAGGGAAATAACAAGCTTCACTACGTAGGGAAATACTAGCTTTACTACGTAGGGAAAAATAACACTAGCTTTACTACTACATAGGGAAAGAACTAGCTTTATTACATACTACGTAGGGAAATAACTAGCTTCACTACGTAGGGAAATAACTAGCTTCACTACGTAGGGAAAATAACTAGCTTCACTACGTAGGGAAAATAACTAGCTTTACTACGTAGGGGAAATAACTAGCTTTACTACGTAGGGAAAGAACTAGCTTTACTACGTAGGGAAAATAACTAGCTTTACTACGTAGGGAAATAACTAGCTTTACTACGTAGGGAAAATAACTAGCTTTACTACGTAGGGAAAGAACTAGCTTTACTACGTAGGGAAAGAACTAGCTTTAACTACATAGGGAAAATAACTAGCTTTACTACATAGGGAAAATAACTAGCTTCACTACGTAGGGAAAAATAACTAGCTTTACTACGTAGGGAAAGATATATTCCTGATTATTATTTGACCATGCTTGTCACTTATGAACATTTTTGAACATCTTGGCATGGTTCTGTTATAATCTCACACCCGGCACAGCCAGAAGAGGACTGGCCACCCCTCATATAGCCTGGTTCCTCTCTAGGTTTCTTCCTAGGTTTTCGCCTTTCTAGGGAGTTTTTCCTAGCCACCGTGCTTCTACACCTGCATTACTAGCTGTTTTGGGGTTTTTAGGCGGGGTTTTCTGTACAGCACTTAGAGATATTAGCTGATGTAAGAAGGGCTATATAAAATAAAAATTGATTGAAAGAACTAGCTTTACTACATAGGGAAAATAACTAGCTTTACTACATAGGGAAAATAATTAGCTTTCACTACGTAGGGGAAAATAACTAGCTTTACTACGTAGGGAAAGAACTAGCTTTACTACATAGGGAAATAACTAGCTTCACTACGTAGGGAAATAACTAGCTTTACTACGTAGGGAAATAACTAGCTTTACTACATAGGGAAAATAACTAGCTTCACTACGTAGGGAAAATAACTAGCTTCACTACGTAGGGGAAATAACAGTGGAGATAAAGAAACATACCACCAACCTTCAGATCTACCACGCTGTACCGTAAACACATACCACCAACCTTCATATCTACCATGCTGTACCGTAAACACATACCACCAACCTTCAGATCTACCACGCTGTACGCTCGAACCGTAAACACATACCACCAACCTTCAATCTACCATGCTGTACCGTAAACACATACCACCAACCTTCAGATCTACCATGCTGTACCGTAAACACATACCACCAACCTTCAGATCTACCATGCTGTACCGTAAACACATACCACCAACCTTCAGATCTACCATGCTGTATCTTAAACACATACCACCAACCTTCAGATCTACCATGCTGTACCGTAAACACATACCACCAACCTTCATATCTACCATGCTGTATCGTAAACACATACCACCACCTTCAGATCTACCACGCTGTACCGTAAACACATACCACCAAACCTTCAGATCTACCATGCTGTACCGTAAACACATACCACCAACCTTCAGATCTACCCATGCTGTATCTTAACACATACCACCAAACCTTCAGATCTACCATGCTGTACCGTAAACACATACCACCAACCTTCAGATCTACCATGCTGTATCTTAAACACATACCACCAACCTTCAGATCTACCATGCTGTACCGTAAACACATACCACCAAACTCTGGTTGGTATGGCAATAAAGTATCTTGTAAAAACTGGGGGAAAAAACAGAATAAAAAAACGGGGAAATCTGAAACCTGGAAAAAACTAAACCGAGCAAACAGAATATGGGGCGGGAAAAAAACGGAATTAGGCAGAACATTCATACAGATTTGAAAGGACCTACCAACGTGTTCTGCCGTGCAGGACTGCACTTTAGAGTGTGTGTCATACTGCAACAGAGAATTTTTTGGGGATGTTGAGAATCAGGTCCAATATTTGGCTGTGCGCCCAAGAGGGAAAGAGGTTGAGCCATCCTAGAAAGGGTTTTAGAGTAATATAATATATGCCATTTATCCAAAGTGACTTAGTCATGCGCACGATACATCTTTACAGATGGGGTGGTCCCGGGAATCGAACCCACTAACCTGGTGTTGCAATGCTCTACCAAGATCCATGACAAGGTTATGAATGCTTTGTGAAGCCTCAAATTAATATGATTTATAAAGCCTTTACTGAGGCAGTGGCTCATGCACCCTTTATAAAGAACAGGTTTATGTCATATTTGACATAGTAGATATTTTCATCTCCATTATCTCAATTTTCATTTGTTGTTTATTTTTGTAGGCCTTTTTTTATGCGCTTTTGAGAGATGTATTTTCTGTAATGAAAAAGCACCATATAGTTAAATAAGTAATTATTATTATTGTTACTATAAACGTATATACAGTGGGGGAGAACAAGTATTTGATACACTGCCGATTTTGCAGGTTTTCCTACTTACAAAGCATGTAGAGGTCTGTAATTTTTTTTATCATAGGTACACTTCAACTGTGAGAGACGGAATCTAAAACAAAAATCCAGAAAATCACATTGTATGATTTTTAAGTAATTAATTAGCATTTTATTGCATGACATAAGTATTTGATCACCTACCAACCAGTAAGGAATTCCGGCTCTCACAGACCTGTTAGTTTTTCTTTTAAGAAGCCCTCCTGTTCTCCACTCATTACCTGTATTAACTGCACCTGTTTGAACTCGTTACCTGTATAAAAGACAACTGTCCACACACTCAATCAAACAGACTCCAACCTCTCCACAATGGCCAAGACCAGAGAGCTGTGTAAGGACATCAGGGATAAAATTGTAGACCTGCACAAGCCTGGGATGGGCTACAGGACAATAGGCAAGCAGCTTGGTGAGAAGGCAACAACTGTTGGCACAATTATTAGAAAATGGGAAGAAGTTCAAGATGACGGTCAATCATCCTCGGTCTGGGGCTCCATGCAAGATCTCACCTCGTGGGGCATCAATGATCATGAGGAAGGTGAGGGATCAGCCCAGAACTACACAGCAGGACCTGGTCAATGACCTATAGAGAGCTGGGACCACAGTCTCAAAGAAAAACCATTAGTAACACACTACGCCGTCATGGATTAAAATCCTGCAGCGCACGCAAGGTCCCCCTGCTCAAGCCAGCAGGCAGCGCATGTCCAGGCCCGTCCGAAGTTTGCCAATGACCATCTGGATGATCCAGAGGAGGAATGGGAGAAGGTCATGTGGTCTGATGAGACAAAAATATAGCTTTTTGGTCAAAACTCCACTCGCCGTGTTTGGAGGAAGAAGAAGGATGAGTACAACCCCAAGAACACCATCCCAACCGTGAAGCATGGAGGTGGAAACATCATTCTTTGGGGATGGCTTTTTCTGCAAAGGAGACAGGACGACTGCACCGTATTGAGGGGAGGATGGATGGGGCCATGTGTATCGCAAGATCTTGGCCAACAACCTCCTTCCCTCAGTTAAGAGCATTAAAGATGGGTCTGTGGCTGGGTCTTCCGGCATTACAACGACCCGAAACACACAACCAGGGCAACTAAGGAGTGGCTTCCGTAAGAAGCATCTCAAGGTCCTGGAGTGGCCTAAGCCAGTCTCCAGACCTGACCCAATAGAAAATCCTTTGGAGGGAGCTGAAAAGTCCGTATTGCCCAGCGACAGCCCCGAAACCTGCTGAAGGATCTGAAGAAAGTCTGTATGGAGTAGTGGGCCAAATCCCTGCTGCAAAGTGTGTGCAAACCTGGTCAAGACCTACAGGAAACGTATCTGTGATCTCTGTAATTGCCAAAACAAAGGTTTCTGTACCAAATATTAATGCTTTTCTGTGTTCTGCTTTTCTGATTACGTATCAAATACTTATGACGGATGCAATAAATGCTGCTAATTAATTACTTACAAATCATACAATGTGATTTTCTGGATTTTTGTTTTAGATTCCGTCTCTCACAGTTGAAGTGTACCTATGATAAAAAATTACAGACCTATCTACATGCTTTGTAAGTAGGAAAACCTGCAAAATCGGCAGTGTATCAAATACTTGTTCTTCTCCCCACTGTAGGCAGTTTATAATTCATTTTATCCATCCAATATCAGTCATAATACGTTACAATCAATACATCATCATTACAGAAGAAATACATCATCAATATGCGACAGACCTGTAGGTCTGCTTCTCTTCGCGGTCCAGAGATGTGGACACGGTCAGCACACCGGTCAGCCTGTCCAGGAGAAAAATGGAGGGAGCGTCTGACCCTAGCAGGTAGATGACCTCTCCTCTGCCCCCTCACTGTCCTGGTCTGTGGCCTGGGAGCCGGGTCAGGAAGGTGTTAGGAGGGTTATTCTCCTCCACAGCATACCTGAGAATAATAAGTATCACAAGGAAACCAAAAAAAATAAGTCATTAAGTAAATACATCAATAAATAAGTAAATACAAAAAATAAAAATACGTAAATACATCAATAAATAAGTAAATACGAAAAAATAAATACGTAATTACCATCAATAAATATGTAAATACAAAATAAATACGTAAATGCATCAATAAATAAGTAAATACAAAATAAATATGTTTAATGAATATATCAATAAATAAGTAAATACAAAAATAAATACGTAAATACATCAATAAATAAGTAAATACAAAAATACATACGTAAATACATCAATAACTAAGTAAATACAAAATAAAATCACGTAAATACATCAATAAATAAGTAAATACTAAAAATAAATACGTAATGCATCAATAAATAAGTCAATACAAAAATAAATACAGAAATACATAAATAATAAGTAAATACAAAAATAAATACAGAAATACAGAAATAAATATTAAGTAAATACAAAATAAATACGTGGGTAGACGTTTTTTTGTTTTGAATCCTCTATATATTTTGTACATATATTTTTTTCCTCTATAATTTGCATTATTTTACTCAAATGGCTTTGACAACTCTCTGTATTTAAAATAATATGTCCAATAACTGTCCAAAAACCCTAAACCTAATCATAACCCATTCAATCATTCATGCATTCATACATTTATTCACATCACCTTCATACGAGCCGTGTTTGAAGACAGGCGCGTTGTCGTTACTCATCCAAGAACCAGGCATCTTAACGAAGGCCTTGATGTCGAGTCCTTTTGGGTTCCTGGCCACTATAGTCAGCTCATAGTCCTGTCTCTCCTCCATAGTCCAGCGCTCCGTCGTCCTCTAACAGATACTCGGTCTCAAAACAGTTTGTAAAGGTGACAGTCTGAACGGCCCGGATCCTTCCAGCAAGCTCCGTGCCTCTGTCCCTCTCTGGCCCAGTGTCTTCACGGTGAAAACGCGATTCGGCGATCGGCGGTTTGCGACTCCTGCATTCGTAGACCACGCCGTCTTCGTCCTTTCTCCGCTGCAGATGTAGCGCGGCATAATAACCGGAGGCCGGACCCACCCGAAATGCACGCCCATGGCGACGGGAGGGGTGCCCCGGGCC
>CM072220.1:80835811-80840811 GCA_036851935.1 Coregonus suidteri
TGTGTGTGTGTGTACCTTTGCGTGTTTGTCGTGTACAGTCGGTGTGTGTGTGTCTCTGTGAGGTTGGGTGAGTAATCCACTTGAATCTCACAACTAGAGAGGCATAGCAGAGGACACACTCCTGTCCTCCTCAGCCCAATGATCATCTGTACAGGCCCTCTCAGCCCAACTGGGATCATCTATACAGCCCTCGGACAGCCACTCATATTGATTAGTATCAGAGTCTACTGGGATGAGGGAGGAGTTAGAGGGTTGACAGCCACTCATATTGATTAGTATCAGAGTGCATCTGTCTCTGTGTGCATCTCTTTCTTTGTCTGACTATGAGTTTGACCCTTTCCCTCTCTCTTCCCCTCTCTCTCTTCTCCTCTCTCCATTTCTCTCTCTCTTCCCCTCTCTCCCTTCCCCTCTCTCTTCCCCTCTCTCTTCCCCACTCTCCCTTCCCCTCTCTCTTCCCCTCTCTCTTCCCCTCTCTCTCTTCCCCCTCTCTCTTCTCCTCTCTCCATTCCTCTCTCTCTTCCCCTCTCTCTCTTCTCCTCTCTCCATTTATCTCTCTCTTTCCCCTCTCTCTTCTCCCCTCTCCATTCCCCTCTCTCTTCCCCTCTCTCTTCCCCCACTCTTCCCCTCTCCCTTCCCCTCTCTCCCTTCCTCCTCTCTCTCCCCCACTTCCCCTCTCCCTTCCCCTCTCTCCCCTCTCCCTTCCCCTCTCTCTTCCCCTCTCCCTTCCCCTCTCTCTTCCCTCTCTCTCTTCCCTCTCTCCATTTCTCTCTCCTTCACCTCTCTCCTCCCTCTCTCCCTCTCCCTTCCCCCCTCTCTCTCCCTCTCCTCTCCCCTCTCCCTTGTCCCCTCTCTCTTCCCCACTCCCTCCCCTCTCCCTTCCCCTCTCTCTTTCCCCTCCCCTTCCCCCCTCTCTTCCCCTCTCCCTCCCCTCTCCCCCTCTCCCTCTTCCCTCTCCATTTATCTCTCTATCCCTTCCTCTCTCCCTTCCCCTCTCCCTTCCCCTCTCTCTTCCCCTCTCCCTTCCCCCTCTCTCTTCCCTCTCTCCTTCCCCCTCTCTCTTCTCCTCTCTCCATTTCTCTCTCTCTTCACCTCTCTCCCTCCCCTCTCTCTTCCCCTCTCCCTTCCCCTCTCCCTTCCCCTCTCTCTTCCCCTCTCCCTTCCCCTCTCCCTTCCCCTCTCTCTTCCCCTCTCCCCTTCCCCTCTCCCTTCCCCTCTCCCTTCCCCTCTCCCTTCCCCTCTCCCTTCCCCTCTCCCTTTCCCCTCTCCCTTCCCTCTCCCTTCCCCTCTCCCTTCCCCTCTCCCTTCCCCTCTCCCCTCTCTCTTCCCCTCTCCCTTCCCCTCTCCCTTCCCCTCTCCCTTCCCCTCTCCCTTCCCTCTCTCTTCCCCTCTCCCTTCCCCTCTCTCTTCCCCTCTCTCCCTTCCCCTCTCTCCTTCCCTCTCTCTCCCCCTCTCCCTTCCCCTCTCTCTCCCCTTCCCCCTCTCTCTTCCCTCTCTCTTCCCTTCCCCTCTCTCTTCCCCCCTCTCTTCCCTTCCCCTCTCTCTTCCCCCTCTCTCCCTTCCCCTCTCCCTTCCCCTCTCCCTTTCCCTCTCTCCCTTCCCCTCTCTCTTCCCCTCTCCCTTCCCTCTCCCTTCCCCTCTCTCTTCCCCTCTCTCTCTTCCCTCTCTCTCTTCCCCTCTCTCTCTCTTTTTGTATCTTTTGTTGTCTCCTTGTCTCAGTCTTTTTGACTGTGTGTGTGTGCCTGGGTGCGGTGCCGACAGCTTTAACTAACTCCTCTTTCTCAGGCGTCTGTCTGGTCCATTAAAGTCTCCCTGCTCCTCCAGCTGATGTATGTCCTGCTTGCCCTCCGGAGAGTTACGAGCAGGGCTGAGGAGTCCCGAATGGCACCCTATTCACCTTGATAGTGCACTACTTTTGGTTCTGGTCAGCCCCAGGACGGAACGACGAGGGAATGTGGATCCTCTGGTGTCCTTTTGACGGCCTATTTATTACCTATTGTAGACATTAGAGCCACAGCCCCAAGGAAACAAAGGAGGAGGAGGAGAGAAGGAGGGGAGGGAGGGAGGGAGAGAGAGAGAGAGAGAGAGAGAGAGAGAGAGAGAGAGAGAGAGAGAGAGAGAGAGAGAGAGAGAGAGAGAGAGAGAGAGAGAGAGAGAGAGAGAGAGAGAGAGAGAGAGAGAGAGAGAGAGAGAGAGAGAGAGAGAGAGAGAGAGAGATAGGAGAGAGAGAGAGGAGAGAGAATAATAATAATAATAAGGGAGGGGTAAAAGCTGTCTGTCTCCCTTGTGGCTAATGGCACTAAGCTGTCAGAGTGACTAGATGCTGTTGTCCTCTCACTACTGTCATCATTTTGGACTACTTTAATACAAAGAAGTGAATTTGCCCCAATACTTTTGGTTCCCTAAAATGGGGGGACTATGTACAAAAAGTGCTGTAATTTCTAAAAGGTTCATCCGATATGGATGAAAATACCCTCAAATGAAAGCTGACAGTCTGCATTTTAACCTCATAGTAATTGTATCATTTCAAATCCAAGGTGCTGGAGAACAGAGCCAGAACAACAAAACATTCATTCACTGTATGTCATTCATTGATTGAAGCTTTAATTTGACCTCAGACCGATGCGATGAGCCCTTATTGCAGACGTCCACTCCTCTTAGAAGCAGTGTAATGACAGGTGTGTCTACCGTGTGTGTGTGTCAGCATCATTTACCCTCTCCATGTTTCCTCTCTCTCTCTCTCTCTCTCTCTCTCTCTCTCTCTCTCTCTCTCTCTCTCTCTCTCTCTCTCTCTCTCTCTCTCTCTCTCTCTCTCTCTCTCTCTCTCTCTCTCTCTCTCTCTCTCTCTCTCTCTCTCTCTCTCTCTCTCTCTCTCTCTCTCTCTCTCTCTCTCTCTCTCTCTCTCTCTCTCTCTCTCTCTCTCTCTCTCTCTCTCTCTCTCTCTCTCTCTCTCTCTCTCTCTCTCTCTCTCTCTCTCTCTCTCTCTCTCTCTCTCTCTCTCTCTCTCTCTCTCTCTCTCTGTCTCTCTCCTCTCTCTCTCTCTCTCTCTCTCTCTCTCTCTCTCTCTCTCTCTCTCTCTCTCTCTCTCTCTCTCTCTCTCTCTCTCTCTCTCTCTCTCTCTCTCTCTCTCTCTCTCTCTCTCTCTCTCTCTCTCTCTCTCCCAAGGTGAGTGGATAGACAGGGCTGGGTGGCTGCTAATGAAACTCTTCTCTCTATCCAGATGTCAGGACCACCTGTCACACAATTTCTAGTATCGACCTGGTCTGTGGTTTTTATTTGTGTCTCCTTCCCATCTCCTCCCCCCCCCCCCCACCACTCTTTCAGCCATTTCCCTCCTTCCCACCCATTGCCCCCCTCAGCCATTTGCCACCTCCATCTCCACCCCCTTCCTAATCCAAGGTTGCATCCCAAATGACAACCTATTCCTTTATATCTCCCGAGTGGCGCAGTGGTCTAAGGCACTGCATCGCAGTGCTAGCTGTGCCACTAGAGATCCTGGTTTGAATCTGGGCTCTGTCGTAGCCGGCCGCGACCGGGAGACCCATGGGGTGGGGCACAATTTATTGTCCAGGGTAGGGGAGGGAATGGGTTTGAAACGTCATGGTTGTGGGTTCGATTCCCATGGGGGGCCAGTAAGAAAAATAAATACTTTATGCACTCACTCTGGATAAGAGTGTCTGCGAAATGACAGGGCACTACTTTTGACCAGAGCCCTACGGCCACAAATGGCACCCAATGGGCGCTGGTCAAAAGCAGTGCACTATAGGGAATATGGTACCCCAAGCCCTTTAGTCAGTAAACTGTGGCTGGCTGGCTGGCTGGCTGGCTGGCTGGCTGGCTGGCTGGCTTACAGTTGATTGTGCTGCAGGACATTTCTGTCTAAAATGTAATAGGGTGTTTACCACCACCATAATCTGTTTCACTTACAGGGCGTTGGAGCGGAGAGCACCGGGCTTACCTACGGTTTAAGAGCATGTCGCACCACACACACTGGTACACACAACGCACAAACACACACGCACGCACACACGCACACACACACACACACACACACACACACACACACACACACACGCACACTTTTATCTCCACATTAAGGTCTTCTTATATGGGATTTGCTCTGCTAGTTTTGAGAAACTGACATGACAGTTCACTCCCACCAGTATCATCATACTCAATCCTCTACTCACTGGTTGAAGCTCTATAGCATTGATGGCGAATGTCCAACATATGTCTGTGTGACAGTGAATGTGTGTGTGTGTGTGTGTGCCTTTGCTAGTGTGTGACTATATACATTGAACAAAAATATAAACGCAACATGTAAAGTGTTGGTCCCATGTTTCATGAGCTGAAATAAAAGATCCCAGACATGTTCCATATGCACAAAAAGCTTATTTCTCTCAAATTTGGTGCACAAGTTTGTTTCCATCCCTGTTAGTGAGCATTTCTCCTTTGCCAAGATAATCCATCCACCTGACAGGTGTGGCATATCAAGAAGCTGATTAAACAGCGTGATCATTACACAGGTGCACCTTGTGCTGGGTACAATGAAAGGTCACTCTGAAATGTGCAGTTTTGACACACAACACAATGCCACAGATGTCTCATGTTTTGAGGGAGCGAGAAATTGGCATGCTGACTGCAGGAATGTCCACCAGAGCTGTTGCCAGAGAATGTCATGTTAATTTCTCTACCATAAACCACAATGTCGTTTTACAGAATTTGGCAGTACGTCCAACCAGCCTCACAATCGCAGACCACGTGTACCAACACCAGCCCACGACCTCCACATACGGCTTCTTCACCTGCGGGATCGTCTGAGACCAGCCACCCAGACAGCTGATGAAACCGTGGGTTCGTACAACCAAATAATTTCTGCACAAACTGTCAGAAACCGTCTCAGGGAAGCTCATCTGCGTGTTCGTCGTCCTCACCAGGGTCTTGACCTGACTGCAGTTCGGCGTCGTAACCGACTTCAGTTGACAAATGCTCACCTTCGATGG
>CM072220.1:80843311-80860811 GCA_036851935.1 Coregonus suidteri
ATCAGCCCTAGACCCTAGCAGCACTACATCCCCATCCATCAGCCCTAGACCCTAGCAGCACAACATCCCCATCCATCAGCCCTAGACCCTAGCAGCACTACATCCCCATCCATCAGCCCTAGGCCCTAGCAGCACTACATCCCCATCCATCAGCCCTAGGCCCTAGCAGCACTACATCCCCATCCATCAGCCCTAGACCCTAGCAGCACAACATCCCCATCCATCAGCCCTAGACCCTAGCAGCACTACATCCCCATCCATCAGCCCTAGACCCTAGCAGCACTACATCCCCATCCATCAGCCCTAGGCCCTAGCAGCACTACATCCCCATCCATCAGCCCTAGACCCTAGCAGCACTACATCCCCATCCATCAGCCCTAGGCCCTAGCAGCACTACATCCCCATCCATCAGCCCTAGACCCTAGCAGCACTACATCCATATCCATCAGCCCTAGACCCCCAGCAGCACTACATCCCCATCCATCAGCCCTTGCCCCTAGCAGCACTACATCCCCATCCATCAGCCCTAGACCCTAGCAGCACTACATCCCCATCCATCAGCCCTAGACCCTAGCAGCACTACATCCCCATCCATCAGCCCTAGGCCCTAGCAGCACTACATCCCCATCCATCAGCCCTAGGCCCTAGCAGCACTACATCCCCGTCCATCAGCCCTAGTCTGCTGCCTGCTGTGCCCTTCATTTAACATTGCTCCCAGCTAACGTCCCAAATTACACCCTATTCCCTACATAGTTCCTTAGTACTTCTGGTGGGTTCTGGTCAAAAAGTAGTGCCCTGTATAGGGAATAGGGTTCCATTTTGGACGTACCCCAAGTGCAGAACTAAACCTCAGGTATGATATATTTATTTGTAGATTAGGGTTTAAACCAATAACCTTTTGGGCTGTGAGCGCTGCAGCAGTGATGAAAACTGGCAGGTTTGGAATTATAATTTAATCACGACAACTCTGAATTTCCTCGTGCAGACCAAAGACCCCCCATGAACACATCGCAGTTTGTGTGTGTGTGTGTGAGTGTGTGTGTGTGTGTGTGTGTGTGTGTGTGTGTGAGTGAGTGTGTGTGTTTGTTTGTACATTTTCTCAGCTGTCAAGCCCTCCAGCCGAACCTCTTCCCTTCCATCCAACTGTTGCTCCGTGCCTCTCTACACCATGTTGACCTATTACTAATCTAAAGCTTGTTTTCAGCTATCCCCTATAGTTTATATAGCTTACAGCCCCACTACAGCCAGTCACCACCCAACTGCTGTAGAGTTCCACCCTGAGTGTCTTCTAACAAGCTGAAGAGAGAGAGAGCATGTCAGAGAGAGAGAGGAGGTCTGGAGAAGGTCTAGTATTTAAATAAGCCATCTGTGAAGGCTAGATGAGTAGGGGGTAGAGGGGAGAGAGGTTAGTGCCCTCCCTGACTGTCTGACATCATCAGAGGTGGAGTGGGGTGGAGGATAGCGGCAGGGTGGGGTGGGGGGGGGGGGGGGGGGGGGGGGGCAAACCTGGTGATGTGAGAGTGTTGCACCATCGCCCCCTGGACGCCCTGCCCACCTGCCCAACACAGCCTGGGATCAGAGGACAGGAAGAGGATAGGAAGTGATGTCAGAGGGCTTCCTGGGTACAGCTGACCCAATCAGCACTTCCTGAAGAAGACAGCAAGGGCTTTACATCCCCTGGTATAACCTGCTTACTCTGCTAGTACTGGTAATGCTGAGAGGGAAGGTTGTATGGGTGAGGGAGGGGAGGGAGGGAGAGAGAGGCTGTATGGGTGAGTGAGGGGAGGGAGGGAGAGAGAGGCTGTATGGGTGAGTGAGGGGAGGGAGGGAGAGAGAGGCTGTATGGGATGAGTGAGGGGAGGGAGGGAGAGAGAGGCTGTATGGGTGAGTGAGGGGAGGGGGAGGGAGAGAGAGGCTGTATGGGTGAGTGAGGGGAGGGAGGGAGAGAGAGAGGCTGTATGGGTGAGTGAGGGGAGGGAGGGAGAGAGAGGCTGTATGGGTGAGTGAGGGGAGGGAGGGAGAGAGAGAGAGTTGTATGGGTGGGTGAGGGGATGGAGGGAGAGAGAGGCTGTATGGGTGAGTGAGGGGAGGGAGGGAGAGAGAGAGGTTGTATGGGTGGGTGAGGGGATGGAGGGAGAGAGAGGCTGTATGGGTGAGTGAGGGGAGGGAGGGAGAGGAGGGTGAGAGACGGGAGGGTGAGAGAGAGGAAGGTGAGAGAGGGGAGGGTGAGAGAGGGGAGGGTGAGAGAGAGGAGGGTGAGAGAGGGGAGGGTGACAGAGTGGAGGGTGAGAGAGAGGAGGGTGACAGAGAGGAGGGTGACAGAGAGGAGGGTGACAGAGAGGAGGGTGAGAGATGGGAGGGTGAGAGAGGGGAGGGTGAGAGAGAGGAGGGTGAGAGAGAGGAGGGTGACAGAGAGGAGGGTGAGAGATGGGAGGGTGAGAGAGAGAGATGGGAGGGTGAGAGAGAGGGGGGTGAGAGAGAGGAGGGTGAGAGAGAGGAGGGTGAGAGAGAGGAGGGTGAGAGAGAGAGGAGGGTGAGAGATGGGAGAGGGGAGAGGGGAGGGTGACAGAGAGGAGGGTGAGAGAGAAGGAGGGTGACAGAGAGGAGGGTGAGAGAGAGGAGGGAGGGAGAGGAGGGGTGAGAGACGGGAGGGTGAGAGAGAGGAAGGTGAGAGAGGGGAGGGTGAGAGAGGGGAGGGTGAGAGAGGGGAGGGTGACAGAGTGGAGGGTGAGAGAGAGGAGGGGTGACAGAGAGGAGGGTGAGAGAGAGGAGGGTGAGAGAGAGGAGGGTGACAGAGAGGAGGGTGAGAGAGAGGAGGGTGAGAGAGAGGAGGGTGAGAGAGAGGAGGGTGAGAGAGGGAGGGTGACAGAGAGGAGGGTGAGAGAGAGGAGGGTGACAGAGAGGAGGGTGAGAGAGAGGAGGGTGACAGAGAGGAGGGTGAGAGATGGGAGGGTGAGAGTGAGAGATGGGAGGGTGAGAGAGAGGAGGGTGAGAGAGAGGAGGGTGAGAGA
The DNA here is from genome assembly GCA_036851935.1 of Coregonus suidteri. Lineage (NCBI taxonomy): Eukaryota > Metazoa > Chordata > Actinopteri > Salmoniformes > Salmonidae > Coregonus > Coregonus suidteri. Next base: position 80,846,323 of record CM072220.1, read on the forward strand.
GAGGAGGGTGACAGAGAGGAGGGTGAGAGATGGGAGGGTGACAGAGAGGAGGGTGACAGAGGGAGGGGGGGGGTGAGAGAGAGGAGGGTGACAGAGAGGAGGGTGACAGAGAGGAGGGTGACAGAGAGGAGGGTGAGAGAGGGGAGGGTGAGAGATGGGAGGGTGAGAGAGAGGAGGGTGAGAGAGAGAGAGGAGGGTGACAGAGAGGAGGGTGAGAGATGGGAGGGTGAGAGTGAGAGATGGGAGGATGAGAGAGGAGAGGGGGGTGAGAGAGAGGAGGGTGAGAGAGAGGAGGGTGAGAGAGAGGAGGGTGAGAGAGAGGAGGGTGAGAGAGGGGAGGGTGAGAGATGGGAGGGTGACAGAGAGGAGGGTGAGAGAGAGGAGGGTGACAGAGAGGAGGGTGAGAGAGAGGAGGGAGGGAGAGGAGGGAGAGAGAGGGGGGGGTGAGAGAGAGGAAGGTGAGAGAGGGGAGAGGGAGGGTGAGAGAGGGGAGGGTGAGAGAGGGGAGGGTGACAGAGTGGAGGGTGAGAGAGAGGAGGGTGAGAGAGAGGAGGGTGACAGAGAGGAGGGTGACAGAGAGGAGGGTGAGAGATGGGAGGGTGAGAGAGGGGAGGGTGAGAGAGAGGAGGGTGAGAGAGAGGAGGGTGAGAGAGAGGAGGGTGAGAGATGGGAGGGTGAGAGTGAGAGATGGGAGGGTGAGAGAGAGGAGGGTGAGAGAGAGGAGGGTGAGAGAGAGGAGGGTGAGAGAGAGGAGGGTGAGAGAGAGGAGGGTGAGAGAGGGGAGGGTGAGAGATGGGAGGGTGACAGAGAGGAGGGTGAGAGAGAAGGAGGGTGACAGAGAGGAGGGGTGAGTGAGAGAGAGGAGGGTGACAGAGGAGGGGGTGAGAGATGGGAGGGTGAGAGTGAGAGATGGGGAGGGTGAGAGAGAGGAGGGTGAGAGAGAGGAGGGTGAGGGAGAGGAGGAGGGTGACAGAGAGGAGGGTGAGAGATGGGAGGGTGACAGAGAGGAGGGTGACAGGTGTGAGGGGGAGGAGGGTGAGAGAGAGGAGGGTGACAGAGAGGAGGGTGAGAGAGAGGAGGGTGAGAGAGAGGAGGGTGAGAGAGAGAGGAGGGTGAGAGAGAGGAGGGTGAGAGAGAGGAGGGTGAAAGATTGGAGGGGTGAGAGAGAGGAGGGTGAGAGAGAGGAGGGTGAGAGAGAGGAGGGTGAGAGAGGGGAGACATGTTGGGAGAGTTATATTTGGGTGTTTCAGTGAAACGTAAGTGAGGGAGGCCCCGCTCTCTCGCTTTCCCAGATGTTTAGTTCATTTCATTCCGATCTCCTTTGCATTATTGTAGCCATTTTCTGTAGCCTGTCAACTATGCGTCTGTCTATCCCTGTTCTCTCCTCTCTGCACAGGCCATACAAACACCTCACACCGCGTGGCTGCTGCCACTCTAACCTGGTGGTCCCTGCGCGCACGACCCACGTGGAGTTCCAGGTCTCCGGCAGCCTCTGGAACTGCCGTTCTGCGGCCAACAAGGCAGTTTTCCTCTACAACATTCGGAGAGTACGACCCTGCTTTACACAGGAAGCGGCACAGGTCCTAATCCAGGCACTTGTCATCTCCCGTCTGGATTACTGCAACTCGCTGTTGGCTGGGCTCCCTGCCTTTGCCAGTAAACCCCTACAACTCATCCAGAATGCCGCAGCCCGTCTGGTGTTCTACCTTCCCAAGTTCTCTCACGTCACCCCGCTCCTCCGCACACTCCACTGGCTTCCAGTTGAATCTCGCATCTGCTACAAGACCATGGTGCTTTCCTATGGAGCTGTGAGGGGAACGGCACCTCCGTACCTTCAGGCTCTGATCAGTTCCTACACCCAAACGAGGGCATTGCGTTCATCCACCTCTGGCCTGCTGGCCCCCCTACCTCTGCGGAAGCACAGTTCCCGCTCAGCCCAGTCAAAACTGTTCGATGTTCTGGCACCCCAATGGTGGAACAAGCTCCCTCACGACGCCAGGACAGCAGAGTCACTCACCACCTTCCGGAGACACTTGAAACCCCACCTCTTTAAGGAATACCTGGGATAGGATAAAGTTATCCTTCTACCCCCCCCTTACCCCACCCCTCCAAAAAAAATAAAAAAAAAAAAAAAAAAAATACATATTGTAAAGTGGTTATCCCACTGGCTATAAGGTGAATGCACCAATTTGTAAGTCGCTCTGGATAAGAGCGTCTGCTAAATGACGTAAATGTAAATGTAAATGTACAGACCAGTATCCCTTCTTTCTTTTCTCTCCAAAACTCTTGAGCGTGCCGTCTTTAGCCAACTCTCTTGCTATCTCTCTCAGAATGACCTTCTTGATCCAAACCAGTCAGGTTTCAAGACTGGTCATTCAACTGAGACTGCTCTTCTCTGTGTCACGGAGGCTCTCCGCACTGCTAAAGCTAACTCTCTCTCCCCTGCTCTTGTCCTTCTAGACCTGTCTGCTGCCTTTGATACTTTGAACCATCAGATCCTCCTCTCCACCCTCTCCGAGTTGGGCATCTCCGGCGCGGCTCACTCTTGGATTGCGTCCTACCTGACAGGTCACTCCTACCAAGTGACGTGGCAAGAATCTGTCTCCGCACCACGTGCTCTCACCACTGGTGTCCCCCAGGGCTCAGTTCTAGGCCCTCTCCTATTCTCGCTATACACCAAGTCACTTGGCTCTGTCATATCCTCACATGGCCTCTCCTATCATTGCTACGCAGACGACACACAACTAATCTTCTCCTTTCCCCCTTCTGATAACCAGGTGGCGAATCGCATCTCTGCATGTCTGGCAGACATATCAGTGTGGATGACGGATCACCACCTTAAGCTGAACCTCGGCAAGACGGAGCTGCTCTTCCTCCGGGGGAAGGACTGCCCGTTCCATGATCTCGCCATCACGGTTGACAACTCCGTTGTGTCCTCCTCCCAGAGTGCAAAAAGCCTTGGCGTGACCCTGGACAACACCCTGTCGTTCTCCGCTAACATCAAGGCGGTGACCCGATCCTGTAGGTTCATGCTCTACAACATTCGGAGAGTACGACCCTGCCTTACACAGGAAGCGGCACAGGTCCTAATCCAGGCACTTGTCATCTCCCGTTTGGATTACTGCAACTCGCTGTTGGCTGGGCTCCCTGCCTGTGCCATTAAACCCCTACAACTCATCCAGAACTCATCCAGCCCGTCTGGTGTTCAACCTTCCCAAGTTCTCTCACGTCACCCCGCTCCTCCGCACACTCCACTGGCTTCCAGTTGAAGCTCGCATCTGCTACAAGACCATGGTGCTTGCCTACGGAGCTGTGAGGGGAACGGCACCTCCGTACCTTCAGGCTCTGATCAGTCCCTACACCCAAACGAGGGCATTGCGTTCATCCACCTCTGGCCTGCTGGCCCCCCCTACCTCTGCGGAAGCACAGTTCCCGCTCAGCCCAGTCAAAACTGTTCGCTGCTCTGGCACCCCAATGGTGGAACAAGCTCCCTCACGACGCCAGGACGGCGGAGTCACTCACCACCTTCCGGAGACACTTGAAACCCCACCTCTTTAAGGAATACTGGGATAGGATAAAGTAATCCTTCTACCCCCCCCCCTTACCCCACCCCCCCCCCAAAAAAAATAAATAATATATATTGTAAAGTGGTTATCCCACTGGCTATAAGGTGAATGCACCAATTTGTAAGTCGCTCTGGATAAGAGCGTCTGCTAAATGACGTAAATGCAAATTTACATTTACATTTTAGTCATTTAGCAGACGCTCTTATCCAGAGCGACCCACAGCCAGTGAGTGCATTCATTACTTTTTTTATTTTTTCACACTGGCCCCCCGTGGGAATCAAACCCACAACCCTGGCGTTGCAAAACGCCATGCTCTACCAACTGAGCTACATCCCTGCCGGCCATTCCCTCCCCTACCCTGGACGACGCTGGGCCAATTGTGCGCCGCCCCCATGGGGTCTCCCGGTCGCGGCCGGCTACGACAGAGCCTGGATTCGGTAGTACTGTTTCAATTATGATTAACTTCCAAACTACACTGCTGTCGCCAAATGCACAGAGCACAAAAACATCAAAATGCATTTCTCCACCAAGTCAGCCTCGTCCAGGCCCAATGGCTCCTTACAGTCTACCTTACAACCATTGTTTAGGATGACGTGAAAATCTATACATGACACCAAAGAACCATTGGGCCCAAACGAAACCAACCCAGTGGAGAAACACACCCCCCGACACTTCCACACTCTGTGCATTCAACAACAGCAGCACAATTCAGAAGCCAATCACAATAGAAACAGTTTGGCATGACAATGCACCACTACATGAACCAGAAACCATGTATAAATAGAAACATATAATGTCTCTTAGAAATTGCAACTCCCAAACATTCCAATCCATGTTTACTTTTCACAAAAAATCTCTTTCAAATAGTAAATATCCTCAACAGGTTTTATAAAATGCACGGTGGTTGCATTTCATCTGCTACTACAGAACACTTACTTAGCAATATAAAAAATCATTAAAACAAACAAGAAAAGCGCCATGTGTCAGACAGCACGAAAGCCATTTTTACACACACTCTTTCACACAAACACCTCTAAAAAAAAATGTTAAAAACAGTAACACTCAATTATCATGATAATCATTTAAAAGATATTAATCAAAACAAAAATGAGGGAACAAACATGATACCCAAAACTAATTGCTGTTGTTCTTAGCCCAGATAAGACACAGGTGCGTGACAGATGGGTTTAACAACGGCTTAACATCTTTTGGTTAGTAAGTCAGTCATTCCAAGCGTGGTGTGTGTGCCTTGAACATCCGAACACAACCCCCAAAATATGGCAAATGCTGAACAATCAGTGGGAACAATCTCAGCTCACCTGTTAAAAAAATCCTACAAGAAATTCCTCACCCGTCTTTCTCACATTCTAAAAAACACTCCAAACTCACGATCTAAATTTCACGCCCAACCTCAAAACCAACAAAAAACCCTTGACCAAATTCTAATTCTTTTAAAATCCCTCTCTGATTCTTCGTCCCCCTCCCCAATCCCTTTACAGAACCCCCCCCCCCCCCCTTTCCCCATTCTGAATTATCTCTTGCTGCGGCCCGCTGCCTCTTTCTCCTCCTCCTGGCTGCTCTGCTGGTGGACCTTCAGGTTGCTCTCTCGGCCAAAGCTCCTGCCACAGGTAGGGCAGGCGTAACGCCCCTTGGTGTGTGTGCCCGGTTCTTGTGGGCTTCTAGCTGTGCTCGGCACGGGCAAAAGCTCTCCTCACACTCCTCGCAGGGGTGGGCTCCCTGACAAACAGGGAGTATGACTAGAAATGTTGACAGACAGGGAGTATAACTAGAAATGTTGACAGACAGAGACTATAACTGGAAATGTTGACAGACATCGAGTATAACAAGAAAATGTTGAGAGACAGAGAGTATAACTAGAAAATGTTGACGGACAGAGATAGGCCTGTGGAGGGAGAGGCTTGGAGAAAGGAGTGTTTTTAGAGAGAAAGAGAATGAAAGAGCGCCAGAGACTAAAAGAGAGAATGTGTACGTCTCTGTGTATGGGAAAGAGAATGTGTGTCTGACAGAGCTGTAGTGGGTCTGACAGAGCTGTAGTGGGTCTGACAGAGCTGTAGTGGGTCTGACAGAGCTGTGGTGTATCTGACAGAGCTGTGGTGGGTCTGACAGAGCTGTGGTGGGTCTGACAGAGCTGTGTGGTGGGTCTGACAGAGCTGTGGTGGGTCTGACAGAGCTGTGGTGGGTCTGACAGAGCTGTGGTGGGTCTGACAGAGCTGTGGTGGGTCTGACAGAGCTGTGGTGTATCTGACAGAGCTGTGGTGGGTCTGACAGAGCTGTGGTGGGTCTGACAGAGCTGTGGTGGGTCTGACAGAGCTGTGGTGGGTCTGACAGAGCTGTGGTGGGTCTGACAGAGCTGTAGTGGGTCTGACAGAGCTGTAGTGGGTCTGACAGAGCTGTAGTGGGTCTGACAGAGCTGTAGTGTATCTGACAGAGCTGTAGTGGGTCTGACAGAGCTGTGGTGGGTCTGACAGAGCTGTAGTGGGTCTGACAGAGCTGTAGTGGGTCTGACAGAGCTGTAGGGGTCTGACAGAGCTGTAGTGGGTCTGACAGAGCTGTAGTGGGTCTGACAGAGCTGTAGTGGGTCTGACAGAGCTGTAGTGGGTCTGACAGAGCTGTAGTGGGTCTGACAGAGCTGTAGTGTATCTGACAGAGCTGTGGTGTGTCTGACAGAGCTGTAGTGGGTCTAACAGAGCTGTAGTGGGTCTAACAGAGCTGTAGTGGGTCTAACAGAGCTATAGTGTGTCTGACAGAGCTGTGGTGTATCTGACAGAGCTGGGGTGGGTCTGACAGAGCTGTAGTGGGTCTGACAGAGCTGTAGTGGGTCTGACAGAGCTGTAGTGGGGTCTGACAGAGCTGTGGTGTGTCTGTCTGACAGAGCTGTGGTGGTCTGACAGAGCTGTGGTGGGTCTGACAGAGCTGTAGTGGGTCTGACAGAGCTGTAGTGGGTCTGACAGAGCTGTAGTGGGTCTGACAGAGCTGTAGTGGGTCTGACAGAGCTGTAGTGGGTCTGACAGAGCTGTAGTGGGTCTGACAGAGCTGTGGTGTATCTGACAGAGCGTTAGCGCGGCAGGAGACAGAGAGAGGCCTTGTGGAGAGCCCTGTGGTTCAGTAGAGCGTCACCACTACAGCATCACTAAAGGTACCATGCTGCAGTCCGGCAAGGACCCTTTGATGAGGATGGGAAGTGAGTGGTCAGAGGGAGGGAGGGAAGGGAGTGGTCAGAGGGAGGGAGGAAGTGAGTGGTCAGAGGGAGGGAGGGAAGTGAGTGGTCAGAGGAAGGGAAGTGAGTGGTCAGAGGGAGGGAGGGAAGTGAGTGGTCAGAGGGAGGGAGGGAAGGGAGTGGTCAGAGGGAGGGAGGGAAGGGAGTGGTCAGAGGGGAGGGGAAGGGAGTGGTCAGAGGGAGGGAGGGAAGTGAGTGGTCAGAGGGAGGGAGGGAAGGGAGTGGTCAGAGGGAGGGGGAAGGGGAGTGGTCAGAGGGAGGGAGGGAAGGGAGTGGTCAGAGGGAGGGAGGGAAGTGAGTGGTCAGAGGGAGGGGAGGGAAGGGAGTGGTCAGAGGGAGGGAGGGAAGGGAGTGGTCAGAGGGAGGGAGGGAAGGGAGTGGAGTGGAGGGAGGGAGGGAAGGAGTGGTCAGAGGGAGGGAGGGAAGGGAGTGGTCAGAGGGAGGGAGGGAAGGGAGTGGTCAGAGGGAGGGAGGGAGGGTCAAGGGAGGGAGGGAAGGGAGTGTAGGGAGGGAGGGAGGGAAGGGAGTGGTCAGAGGGAGGGAGGGAAGGGGAGTGGTCAGAGGGAGGGAGGGAAGGGAGTGGTCAGAGGGAGGGAGGGAAGGGGGGAAGTGAGTGGTCAGAGGGAGGGAGGGAAGGGAAGGAGTGGTCAGAGGGAGGGAGGGGAAGGGAGTGGTCAGAGGGAGGGAGGGAAGGGAGTGGTCAGAGGGAGGGAGGGAAGGGAGTGGTCAGAGGGAGGGAGGGAAGGGAGTGGTCAGAGGGAGGGAGGGAAGGGAGTGGTCAGAGGGAGGGAAGGGAGTGGTCAGAGGGAGGGAGGGAAGGGAGTGGTCAGAGGGAGGGAGGGAAGGGAGTGGTCAGAGGGAGGGAGGGAAGGGAGTGGTCAGAGGGAGGGAGGGAAGGGAGTGGTCAGAGGGAGGGAGGGAGGGAAGTGGTCAGAGTGGGAGGGAGGGAGTGAGGGTCAGAGGGAGGGAAGGGAGTGGTCAGAGGGAGGGAGGGAAGGGAGTGGTCAGAGGGAGGGAGGGAGGGAGGGGGAGTGGTCAGAGGGAGGGAGGGAAGTGAGTGGTCAGAGGGAGGAGGGAAGTGAGTGTGGTCAGAGGGAGGGAGGGAAGTGAGTGGTCAGAGGGAGGGAGGGAAGTGAGTGGTCAGAGGGAGGGAGGGGAAGTGAGTGGTCAGAGGGAGGGAGGGAAGTGAGTGGTCAGAGGGAGGGAGGGAGGGAGGGAGTGGTCAGAGGGAGGGAGGGAAGTGAGTGGTCAGAGGGGGGAGGGGGAAGTGAGTGGTCAGAGGGGGGGAGGGGAGGGAGGGAAGTGAGTGGTCAGAGGGAGGGAGGGAAGGGAGTGGTCAGAGGGAGGGAGGGAAGTGGAGTGGTCAGAGGGAGGGAAGTGAGTGAGGGAGGGAGGGGGAAGGGAGTGGTCAGAGGGAGGGAGGGAAGTGAGTGGTCAGAGGGAGGGAGGGAAGTGAGTGGTCAGAGGAGGGAGGGAAGTGAGTGGTCAGAGGGAGGGAGGGAAGGGAGTGGTCAGAGGGAGGGAGGGAAGGAGTGGTGGTCAGAGGGAGGGAGGGAAGTGAGTGGTCAGAGGGAGGGAAGGGAGTGGTCAGAGGGAGGGAGGGAGGGGGAAGTGGTCAGAGGGAGGGAGGGAAGTGGTGAGTGGTCAGAGGGAGGGAGGGAAGTGAGTGGTCAGAGGGAGGGAGGGAAGTGAGTGGTCAGAGGGAGGGAGGGAAAGTGAGTGGTCAGAGGGAGGGAGGGAAGGGAGTGGTCAGAGGGAGGGAGGGAAGTGAGTGGTCAGAGGGAGGGAGGGAAGGGAGTGGTCAGAGGGGGAGGGAAGGGAGTGGTCAGAGGGAGGGAGGGAAGGGTCAGAGGGAGGGAGGGAAGTGAGTGGTCAGAGGAAGGGAGGGAAGGGAGTGGTCAGAGGGAGGGAGGGAAGGGAGTGGTCAGAGGAGGGGGAGGGAAGGGAGTGGTCAGAGGGAGGGAGGGAAGGGAGTGGTCAGAGGGGGAGGGAGGGAAGGGAGTGGTCAGAGGGAGGGAGGGAAGTGAGTGGTCAGAGGGAGGGAGGGAAGTGAGTGGTCAGAGGGAGGGAGGGAAGTGAGTGGTCAGAGGGAGGGAGGGAAGTGAGTGGTCAGAGGGAGGGAGGGAAGTGAGTGGTCAGAGGGAGGGAGGGAGGGAGGGAGTGGTCAGAGGGAGGGAGGGAAGTGAGTGGTCAGAGGGAGGGAGGGAAGGGAGTGGTCAGAGGGAGGGAGGGAAGGGAGTGGTCAGAGGGAGGGAGGGAAGTGAGTGGTCAGAGGGAGGGAGGGAAGTGAGTGGTCAGAGGGGAGGGAGGGAAGGGAGTGGTCAGAGGGAGGGAGGGAAGTGAGTGGTCAGAGGGAGGGAGGGAAGTGAGTGGTCAGAGGAGGGAGGGAAGTGAGTGGTCAGAGGGAGGGAGGGAAGTGAGTGGTCAGAGGGAGGGAGGGAAGGGAGTGGTCAGAGGGAGGGAGGGAAGTGAGTGGTCAGAGGGAGGGAGGGAAGGAGTGGTCAGAGGGAGGGAGGGAAGTGAGTGGTCAGAGGGAGGAGGGAAGGGAGTGGTCAGAGGGAGGGAGGGAAGGGAGTGGTCAGAGAGGGAGGGAAGGAGGTGAGTGGTCAGAGGGAGGGAAGGGGAAGTGAGTGGTCAGAGGGAGGGAGGGAAGGGAGTGGTCAGAGGGAGGGAAGGGAGTGGTCAGAGGGAGGGAGGGAAGGGAGTGGTCAGAGGGAGGGAGGGAAGGGAGTGGTCAGAGGGGAGGGAGGGAAGGGAGTGGTCAGAGGGAGGGGAGAAGGGAGTGGTCAGAGGGAGGGAGGGAAGGGAGTGGTCAGAGGGAGGGAGGGAAGGGAGTGGTCAGAGGGAGGGAGGGAAGGGAGTGGTCAGAGGGAGGGAGGGAAGGGAGTGGTCAGAGGGAGGGAGGGAAGGAGTGGTCAGAGGGAGGGAGGGAAGGAGTGGTCAGAGGGAGGGAGGAAGTGAGTGGTCAGAGGGAGGGAGGGAAGGGAGAAGGAGTGGTCAGAGGGAGGGAGGGAAGGGAGTGGTCAGAGGGAGGGAGGGAAGTGAGTGGTCAGAGGGAGGGAGGGAAGTGAGTGGTCAGAGGGAGGGAGGGAAGGGAGTGGTCAGAGGGAGGGAGGGAGGGAGTGGTCAGAGGGAGGGAGGGGGAAGTGAGTGGTCAGGGAGGGAGGGAAGGGAGTGAGTGGTCAGAGGGAGGGAGGGAAGTGAGTGGTCAGAGGGAGGGAGGGAAGGGAGTGGTCAGAGGGAGGGAGAGGGAAGGGAGTGGTCAGAGGGAGGGAGGGAAGGGAGTGGTCAGAGGGAGGGAGGGAAGGGAGTGGTCAGAGGGGGGGGGGGAGGGAGAGGGAGGGAGGAGGGAGGGGGAGGAGGAAGTGAGTGGTCAGAGGGAGGGAGGGAAGTGAGTGGTCAGAGGGAGGGAGAGGAAGGGAGTGGTCAGAGGGAGGGAGGGAAGGGAGTGGTCAGAGGGAGAGGAGGGAAGGGAGTGGTCAGAGGGAGGGAGGGAAGTGAGTGGTCAGAGGAGAGGAAGGAGTGGTCAGATGGAGGGAGGGAGTGGGAGGGAGGGAGGGAAGGAGTGGTCAGAGGGAGGGAGGGAAGTGGGAGGGAGGGAGGGAAGTGAGTGGTCAGAGGGAGGGAGGGAGTGGTCAGGGGAGGGGGAGAGAGTGGTCAGAGGGAGGGAAGGGAGTGGTCAGAGGAGGGAGGGAAGGGGAGTGGGTCAGAGGGAGGGAGGGAAGTGAGTGGTCAGAGGGAGGGAGGGAAGTGAGTGGTCAGAGGGAGGGAGGGAAGGGAGTGGTCAGAGGGAGGGAGGGAAGGGAGTGGTCAGAGGGAGGGAGGGAAGTGAGTGGTCAGAGGGAGGGAGGGAGGGAGGGAGTGAGTGGTCAGAGGGAGGGAAGTGAGTGGTGGAGGGAGGGAGGGAGGGAAGAGGGGAGTGGTCAGAGGGAGGGAGGGAAGGGAGTGGTCAGAGGAGGGAGGAGGGAGTGGTCAGAGGGAGGGAGGGAAGGGAGTGGTCAGAGGGAGGGAGGGAAGGGAGTGGTCAGAGGGAGGGAGGGAAGGGAGTGGTCAGAGGGAGGGGAGGGAAGGGAGTGGTCAGAGGGAGGGAGGGGAGGGAGGGAGTGGTCAGAGGGAGGGAGGGAAGTGAGGTCAGAGGGAGGGAGGGAAGTGAGTGGTCAGAGGGAGGGAGGGAAGTGAGTGGTCAGAGGGAGGGGAGGGAAGGGAGTGGTCAGAGGGAGGGAGGGGAAGGGAGTGGTCAGAGGGAGGGAGGGAAGTGAGTGGTCAGAGGGAGGGAGGGAAGGGAGTGGTCAGAGGGAGGGAGGGAAGTGGTCAGAGGGAGGGAGGGAAGTGAGTGGTCAGAGGGAGGGAGGGAAGTGAGTGGTCAGAGGGAGGGAGGGAAGGGAGTGGTCAGAGGGAGGGAGGGGAAGTGAGTGGAGAGGGAGGAGGGAGTGAGTGGTCAGAGGGAGGGAAGTGAGTGGTCAGAGGGAGGGAGGGAAGTGAGTGGTCAGAGGGAGGGAGGGAAGGGGGAGTGGTCAGAGGGAGGGAGGGAAGGAGTGGTCAGAGGGAGGGAGGGAAGTGAGTGGTCAGAGGGAGGGAGGGAAGTGAGTGGTCAGAGGGAGGGAGGGAAGGGAGTGGTCAGAGGGAGGGAGGGAAGGGAGTGGTCAGAGAGAGGGAAGGAGAGGGTAGAGGGAGGGAGGGAAGTGAGTGGTCAGAGGGAGGGGGAAGGAGTGGTGGTCAGAGGGAGGGAAGAAGGGAGTGGTCAGAGGGAGGGAGGGAAGGGAGTGGTCAGAGGGAGGGAGGGAAGGAGTGGTCAGAGGGAGGGAGGGAGGGAGTGGTCAGAGGGAGGGAGGGGGGAGTGGTCAGAGGGAGGGAGGGAAGGGAGTGGTGGTCAGAGGGAGGGAGGGAGGGAAGGGATTGGTCAGAGGGAGGGAGGGAAGGGAGTGGTCAGAGGGAGGGAGGGAAGGGAGTGATGGTCAGAGGGAGGGAGGAGGGAGTGGTCAGAGGGAGGGAGGGAAGGGAGTGGTTAGAGGGAGGAGAGGGAAGTGAGTGGTCAGAGGGGAGGGGAGGGAAGGGAGTGGTCAGAGGGAGGGAGGGAAGTGAGTGGTCAGAGGAGGGAGGGAGGGAAGGGAGTCAGAGGGAGGGAGGGAGGGGAAGTGAGTGGTCAGAGGGAGGGAGGGAAGAGTGGTCAGAGGGAGGGAGGGAAGGGAGTGGAGAGGGAGGGAGGGAAGGGAGTGGTCAGAGGGAGGGATGGGAAGGGAGTGAGTGGTCAGAGGGAGGGAGGGGAGGGGTCAGGAGGGAGGGGAAGGGAGTGAGTCAGAGGAAGGGGAGGGAAGGGAGTGGTCAGAGGGAGGGAGGAGGAAGGGGAGTGGTCAGAGGGAGGGAGGGAAGGAGTGGTCAGAGGGAGGGAGGGAAGGAGGAGTGGTCAGAGGGAGGGAGGGAAGTGAGTGGTCAGAGGGAGGGAGGGAAGTGAGTGGTCAGAGGAGAGGGAAGGAAGGGAGTGGTCAGAGGGAGGGAGGGAAGGGAGTGGTCAGAGGGAGGGAGGGAAGGGAGTGGTCAGAGGGAGGGAGGGAAGTGAGTGGTCAGAGGAGAGGGAAGTGAGTGGTCAGAGGGAGGGAAGTGAGTGGTCAGAGGGAGGGAGGGAAGTGAGTGGTCAGAGGGAGGGAGGGAAGTGAGTGGTCAGAGGGAGGGAGGGAAGTGAGTGGTCAGAGGGAGGGAGGGAAGGAGAGTGGTCAGAGGGAGGGAGGGAAGTGAGTGGTCAGAGGGAGGGAGGGAAGTGAGGGTGGTCAGAGGGAGGGAGGGAAGGGAGTGGTCAGAGGAGGGAGGGAAGGAGATGGTCAGAGGGAGGGAGGGAAGTGGAGGTCAGAGGAGGGAGGGAAGTGAGTGGTCAGAGGGAGGGAAGTGAGTGGTCAGAGGGAGGGAGGGATGGTGAGTGGTCAGAGGGAGGAGGGGGAAGTGAGTGGTCAGAGGAGAGGAGGGAAGTGAGTGGTCAGAGGGAGGGAGGGAAGGGAGTGGTCAGAGGGAGGGAGGGAAGCTGAGTGGTGGTCAGAGGGAGGGAGGAAGAGGGGAAGTGGAGAGTCAGAGGGAGGGAGGGAGAGGAGGGAGGGGAGAGGGAGGGAGGGAAGGGAGTGGTCAGAGGGAGGGAGGAAGTGAGAGGAGAGGGAGGGAGGGAAGTGAGTGGTCAGAGGGAGGGAGGGAAGTGAGTGGTCAGAGGGAGGGAGGAAAGTGAGTGGTCAGAGGGAGGGAGGGAAGGGAGTGGTCAGAGGGAGGGAGGGAAGGAGTGGTCAGAGGGAGGGAGGGAAGGGATGGTAAGTGGAGGGAGGGAGGAGGGGTCAGAGGGAGGGAAGGGAGTGGTTGGAGGGAGGGAGGGAAGTGAGTGGTCGGAGGAAGGGAAGGGAGTGGTCAGAGGGAGGGAGGGAGGGAAGGGAGTGGTCAGAGGGAGGGAGGGAAGGGAGTGGTCAGATGGGGAGGGAGGGAAGGGAGTGGTCAGAGGGAGGGAGGGAAGGGAGTGGTCAGAGGGAGGGAGGGAAGTGAGTGGTCAGAGGGAGGGAGGGAGGTGAGTGGTCAGAGGGAGGGAGGGAAGTGAGTGGTCAGAGGGAGGGGAGGGAAGTGAGTGGTCAGAGGGAGGGAGGGAAGTGAGTGGTCAGAGGGAGGGAGGGAAGGGAGTGGTCAGAGGGAGGGAGGGGAAGTGAGTGGTCAGAGGGAGGGAGGGAGGGAGTGGGTCAGAGGGAGGGAGGGAAGGTCAGAGGGAGGGAGGGAAGGGGAGTGGTCAGAGGGAGGGAGGGAAGTGAGTGGTCAGAGGGAGGGAGGGAAGGGAGAGTGGTCAGAGGGAGGGAGGGAGAGTGGTCAGAGGGAGGGAGGGAAGGGATGTGGTCAGAGGGAGGGAGGGAAGTGGTCAGAGGGAGGGAGGGAGAGGGAGTCAGGAGGAGAGGGAGGGAGGGATGAGTGAGTGGTCAGAGGAGGAGAGGGAAGTGGAGGTCATGGGGAGGGAGGGGAAAGAGTGGTCAGAGGGAGGGAGGGAAGAGAGTGGTGAGAGGAGGGAGGGAAGGGAGTGATCAGAGGGAGGGAGGGAAGGGAGTGGTCAGAGATGGAGGGAAAGTGAGTGGGCAGAGGGAGGGAGGAATGGAGTGGTCACAGGGAGGGAGGGGAAGTGATGTGGTCAGAGGGAGGGAGGGAAGTGAGTGGTCAGAGGGAGGGAGGGAAGGGAGTGGTCAGAGGGAGGGAGGGAAGTGAGTGGTCAGAGGGAGGCAGGGAAGTGAGTGGTCAGAGGGGAGGAGAGGAAGGGAGTGTTCAGAGAGGGAGGGAGGGAGGGAGTGGTCAGAGGGAGAGGAGGGAGGGTTCAGAGGGAGGGGTCAGAGTGGTCAGGGGAGGGAGGGAAGTGAGTGGTCAGAGGGAGGGAGGGAAAGGGAGTGGTCAGAGGGAGGGAGGGAAGGGGAGTGGTCAGAGGGAGGGAAGGAAAGTGAGTGGTCAGAGGGAGGGAGGGAAGGGAGTGGTCAGGGAGGGAGGGAAGTGAGTGGTCAGAGGGAGGGAGGGAAGGGAGTGGTCAGAGGGAGGGAGGGAAGGGAGTGGTCAGAGGGAGGGAGGGAAGGGAGTGGTCAGAGGGAGGGAGGGAAGGGAGTGGTCAGAGGGAGGGAGGGAAGTGAGTGGTCAGAGGGAGGGAGGGAAGTGAGTGGTCAGAGGGAGGGAGGGAAGTGAGTGGTCAGAGG
>CM072220.1:80865811-80873311 GCA_036851935.1 Coregonus suidteri
TCTATCTGCTCTGCTCCTGTTTGTGTGTAATGATGAACATAGCTCCAGTAGATAGATGGGAGTAATGATGTAAACCACCACTCCAGTAAATAGATAGGAGTAGATAGATGGGAGCTATCACTACCGTAAAACACTGCTCCAGTAGATAGATGGGAGTAGAGAGGGGGGGCTCCCACCACCACTACTGTAAAACACTGCTCCAGTAGATAGATGGGAGTAGTAGAGGGGGGCTCCCACCATCACTACTGTAAAAACACTGCTCCAGTACTGTAGAGACACACCACACTACTGTAAAACACTGCTCCAGTAGATAGATGGGAGTAGAGAGGGGGGCTCCCACCACCACTACTGTAAACCACTGCTCCAGTAGATAGATGTAGAGTAGAGAGGGGGCTCCCCACCACCACTACTGTAAAAACACTGCTCCAGTAGATAGATGGGAGTAGAGAGGGGGCTCCCACCACCACCACTACTGTAGATGGGAGTAGAGAGGGGGCTCCCACCACCACTACTGTAAAACACTGCTCCAGTAGATAGATGGGAGTAGAGAGGGGGCTCCCACCACCACTACTGTAAAACACTGCTCCAGTAGATAGATGGGAGTAGAGAGGGGGCTCCCACCACCACTACTGTAAAACACTGCTCCAGTAGATAGATGGGAGTAGAGAGGGGGTCTCCCACCACCACTACTGTAAAACACTGCTCCAGTAGATAGATGGGAGTAGAGAGGGGGCTCCCACCACCACTACTGTAAAACACTGCTCCAGTAGATAGATGGGAGTAGAGAGGGGGCTCCCACCACCACTACTGTAAAAACACTGCTCCAGTAGATAGATGGGAGTAGAGAGGGGGCTTCCCACCACCACTACGTAAAACACTGCTCCAGTAGATAGATGGGAGTAGAGAGGGGGCTCCCACCACCACTACTGTAAAAACACTGCTCCAGTGGATAGATAGATGGGAGTATCACTACTGTAAAACACTGCTCCAGTAGATAGATTGGGGAGTAGAGAGGGGGGCTCCCACCACCACTACTGTAAAACACTGCTCCAGTAGATAGATGGGAGTAGAGAGAGGGGCTCTCCCACCACCACTACTGTAAAACACTGCTCCAGTAGATAGATGGGAGTAGAGAGGGGGCTCCCACCACCACTACTGTAAAACACTGCTCCAGTAGATAGAGGGAGTAGAGAGGGGGCCCCACACCCCACTACTGTAAAACCCACTTGCTCCAGTAGATAGATGGGAGTAGAGAGGGGGCTCCCACCACCACTACTGTAAAACACTGCTCCAGTAGATAGATGGGAGTAGAGAGGGGGGCTCCCACAACACCACTACTGTAAAACACTGCTCCAGTAGATAGATGGGAGTAGAGAGGGGGCTCCCACCACCACTACTGTAAAACACTGCTCCAGTAGATAGATGGGAGTAGAGAAGGGGCTCCCACCACCACTACTGTAAAAACACTGACTCCACAATGAAGTAGCTGCTCTTCCAAATCACACTCATTTCTGATATGAGGTGATGTGGTTGTGATGTGATGGACTCTCTCTCTCTCTCTCTCTCTCTCCTCTCTCTCTTCTCTCTCTCTCTCTCTCTCTCTCTCCTCTCTCTCTCTCTCTCTCTCTCTCTCTATCTCTCCTCTCTCTCTCTCTCTCTCTCTCTCTCTCTATCTCTCTCTCTCTCTGTTCTCTCTCTCTCCTCTCTCTCTCTCTCTCTCTACTCTCTCTCCTTCTCTTCTCTCATCTCTCTCTCTCTCTCATCTCCGTCTACTGTCTCATCTTCTCTATCTCTCTCTGAGGACTGGAGACTCAGGACGCCACAGCAATGTGATGTACTCTCTCTCTCTGTGGAGAACTCCAAGCACAGATAGGACACACATGGAACATGTATTTGCTGGGCAAATTTTTACCTTATCCATTTTCTTTACTACTTAACATGTACAGTCTCTAAAAACAGTATTTAGTCAGCCACCAATTGTGCAAGTTCTCCCACTTAAGAAGATGAGAGAGGTCTGTAATTTTCATCAAAAGGTACAACGTCAACTAATGACAGACAAATTTTAGATTTTGTTTCTCCAGAAAATCACATTGTAGGATTTTAAAGATATTATTTGCAAATTAGGTGGGAAAATAAGTTATTTTGGTCACCTACCAAACAAGCAAAATTTCTGGCTCTCACAGACCTGTAACTTCCTTCTGTAGAGGCTCCTAATGTCTCACTCGAGGTCCTCTGTCCTAACTCGTTTACCTGTATTATGGCACCTGTTTGAAATTGTTGATCAGATAAAAGACACCTGTCCACACCTCAAACAGTCACACTCCAAACTCCAATATGGCCAAGACCAAAAGCTGTTCAAAGGACCCAGAAACAAAATTGTAGACCTGCACCAGGCTGGGAAGACTGATATAAAATCTGCAATAGGTAAGCAGATCTCACCGCGTGGGGTCAAAATGATACAAGAAACTGTGAGTAAAAATCCCAGAACCACACGGGGGGGACCTAGTGAATGACCTGCAGAGAGCTGGGACCAAAGTAACAATGTCACCATCAGTAAAACACTGCACGCCGCCAGGGACTCAAATTGCTGCAGTGCCAGATGTGTCCCCTACTGTTAAAGCCGTACATGTCCAGGATAGCCGTCCGAGTTGCTAGAGTGCATTCCACCCACTGATTCAGAAGAGGATTTGGGGAGAATGTCATATGGGTCAGAGGGGGCTCCCACCACCACTTTGGTAAAAACTCAACTGTCGTGTTGTGGAGGACAAAGAATGCTGAGTTGCATCCAAAGAACACCATACTACTGTGAAGCATGGGGGTGGAAACAACCCCATGCTTTGGGGCTGTTTTTCTGCAAAGGGACCAGGACACTGATCCAGTAGAAGGAAAGAATGAGATGGGGCCATATATCGTGAGATTTTGAGTGAAAACTCCTACTCAGCAAGGGCATTGAGATGAAAACGTGGCTGGGGTCTTTCAAGCATGACAATGATCCAAACACACCACCCGGGCAACGAAGGAGTGGCTTCGTAATGAAAGCATTTCAAGGTCCTGGAGTGTCCTAGCCAGTCTCCAGATCTCAACCCCATAGAAAAGCTTTGGAGGGAGTTGAAGTTCCGAGCAGACCCAAAACATCACTACTCTGCATGGAGGAAATGGGCCCAAATACCAAAAACAGTGTGTGAAAACCTTGTGAAGACTTACAGAAAACGTTTGACCTGTGTCATTGCCAACAAAGGGTATGATAACAAAGTATTGAGAAACTTTTGATTGACAACTATTTTTATTTTCCACCATAATTTTGCTCTCATAAAAAAGTCCTACAATGTGATTTTCTAGCTTTTTTTAAAATGTTTGTCTGTCATAGTGACAGGGTTAGTACATGAGAATGTACTTGCTTTATTAGGAATGGTGGATGACTTATCCTTTTTTTTCCCCACTGTATTTTACTTAACACTTATTTTACATAACACTTATTTTCCTTAACACTTATTTTTCTTGTTTTAGTGTTTTCTTTAAACTGCGTTGTTGTTTAAGAGCTTGTAAGAAAGCATTTCACTGTAAGGTCTACACCTGTGTATTCTGCCGCATGTGACAAATAACATTTGATTTGATTATTATTATTTTTTTTATCGTGGTACGGCATCAGTGAGATTCAAACCTATCGATCTTCTGTTCTCTATCCATGGAATTAGTCCACTGCGCCACCAGGATGGAGCTAGCATGCGTTGTTTTTTTGAACTCATACAAAGCTGTTCGTTTTAGTCTCTTCAAGCGGACCCCATTTTAAAGAACACAAGCACTCATTAAGATCAGGTGTGACCGATTAGCGGACGCGGCCAACATACCCGAACAAGATGGAGGATAGAGAGAGAGAGTTCTGTTGACGCTGAGAACGTATATGTTTTTAAATAACATTCTTAAAAAACGTTCTTTGAACATTACCCATATTTTATATAATGTTCTGAAGACAGGACTTTAAACACAGGACAATGAGGGAAACCTGCAGAAAAACGTAATGCTGAAGTACTGAAATTCCCACAGAGGAACGTTGTTACTGAACGTTCTGAGAACATGATTTAAAATCAAATCAAATCAAATCAAATGTTATTTATTCACATGCGCCGAATATAACAGGTGTAGGCAGTGAAACGCTTTAACCAACAACGCAATTTTAAGAAAAAATACCAATAGAAAATTAAATAAAAAAATTAATACGAAAATAAAAGTAACAAATAATTAAAGAGCAGCAGTAAAAATAACAATAGCGAGGCTATATGCATGGGGTACCGGTACTGAGTCAGTGTGGGCGGGGGGTGCACCGGTTAGTCAAGGTAATTGAGATAATATGTACATGTAGGTAGAGTTATTAAAGTGACTACGCATGCATAACAGAGAGTAACAGAGAGTAGCAGCAGTGGGGGGGGAGGGGGGGGGGGGACAATGCAAATAGTCTGGTGTAGCCATTTGATTAGATGTTCAGGAGTCTTATGGCTTGGGGGTAGAAGCTGTTTAGCAGCCCTCTTGGACCTAGACTTGGCACTTCCCGGTTACCGCTTGCCGTGCGGTAGCAGAGAGAACAGTCTATGACTTGGGTGGCTGGAGTCTTTGACAATTTTTAGGGCCTTCCTCTGACACCGCCTGATATAGAGGTCCTGGATGGCAGGAAGCTTGGCCCCAGTGATGTACTGGGCCATACGCACTACCCTCTGTAGTGCCTTGTGGTCGGAGGCCGAGCAGTTGCCATACCAGGCAGTGATGCAACCAGTCAGGATGCTCTCGATGGTGCAGCTGTAGAACCTTTTGAGGATCTGAGGACCCATGCCAAATCTTTTCAGTCTCCTTAGGGGGAATAGGTTTTGTCATGCCCTCTTCACGACTGTCTTGGTGTGCTTGGACCATGTTAGTTTGTTGGTGATGTGGACACCAAGGAACTTGAACTCTCAAACCTGTTCCACTACAGCCCGTCGATGAGAATGGGGGCGTGCTCAGTCCTCTTCTTTTTCCTGTAGTCCACAATCATCTCCTTTGTCTTGATCACGTTGAGGGAGAGATTGTTGTCCTGGCACCACACGGCCAGGTCTCTGACGTCCTCCCTATAGGCTGTCTCATCGCTGTTGGTGATCAGGCCTACCACTGTTGTGTCATCGGCAAACTTAATGATGGTGTTGGAGTTGTGCCTGGCCATGCATTCATGAGTGAACAGGGAGTACAGGAGGGGACTGAGCACGCACCCCTGAGGGGCCCCTGTGTTGGGGATCAGCGTGGCGGATGTGTTGTTACCTACCCTTACCACCTGGGGGCGGCCCGTCAGGAAGTCCAGGATCCAGTTGCAGAGGGGAGGTGTTTAGTCCCAGGGTCCTTAGCTTAGTGATGAGCTTTGAGGGCACTATGGTGTTGAACGCTGAGCTGTAGTCAATGAATAGCATTCTCACGTAGGTGTTCCTTTTGTCCAGGTGTGAAAGGGCAGTGTGGAGTGCAATAGAGATTGCGTCATCTGTGGATCTGTTGGGGCGGTATGCAAATTAGAGTGGGGTCTAGGGTTTCTGGGATAATGGTGTTGATGTGAGCCATGACCAGCCTTTCAAAGCACTTCATGGCTACAGACGTGAGCGCTACGGGTCGGTAGTCATTTAGGCAGGTTACCGTAGTGTTCTTGGCCACAGGGACTATGGTGGTCTGCTTGAAACATATTGGTAGTACAGACTCAGTCAGGGAGAGGTTGAAAAGGTCAGTGAAGACAGTGAAGGTCTGCGCATGCTCGGAGTACATGTCCTGGTAATCCGTCTGGCCCTGCGGCCTTGTGAATGTTGACCTGTTTAAAGGTCTTACTCACATCGGCTACGGAGAGCGTGATCACACAGTCATCCGGAACAGCTGATGCTCTCATGCATGTTTCAGTGTTACTTGCCTCGAAGCGAGCAGAGAAGTAATTTTGCTTGTCTGGTAGGCTCGTGTCACTGGGCAGCTCGCGGCTGTGCTTCATCCGAACACTTTTTTATTGACCGAGTCACTGGTGCTTCCTGCTTTAGTTTTTGCTTGTAAGCAGGAATCAGGAGGATATAATTATGGTCAGATTTGCCAAATGGAGGGCGAGGGAGAGCTTTGTACGCGTCTCTGTGTGTGGAGTAAAGGTGGTCTAGAGTTTTTTCTCTCCATCTGGTTGCACATTTAACATGCTGGTAGAAATGAGGTAAAACGGATTTAAGTTTCACTTTAAATAGGAAAACGTGACGCTGAAGTACTGACATTCCCACAGAAGAACGTTGTTTCTTAACGTTCACCGAACTATTTGAGGAACATTCCCAAAGTCAAACCAGTTGGAGAACGTTCCTAGAACATCACTAAAAAAACTTAATACGATTTTACCTTGTTTGAACGTTTAGGAAACAATCTGTTAAAGTAATGAAATACCAAGAAAATAATGTTATTTTGTCAAGTTGTCCTCTGTAGCTCAGCTGGTAGAGCACGGCGCTTGTAACGCCAAGGTAGTGGGTTCGAGCCCCGGGACCACCCATACACAAAAATGTATGCACGCATGACTGTAAGTCGCTTTGGATAAAAGCGTCTGCTAAATGGCATATTATTATTATTATTAAGTTCCCTTAAATGTGCTGAGAATCTTCCAAGGCCAATCGACTATCCTACACCATTCCCAGAACATTTCGGGAAGGTTGCAATGCAAAAATAAACATAGGACAACCGCGCTCTAAAAAAAACACACGGTGCTCAGAACGTTACGTGCTATAGGCTGGGGAGGAAGCCATGTGGGATGCAGCCTGTGTGCTCCCCTTTCCGTGGTCGGGGCTTAATTCAGATCCCAAAGCAGATACAGGATAAAGATCTGTATCTCTGTCTCCTACCAGCGTCTGCTGTGGTGGTGTCGTAGTGTTAACTGTCTCATATCAGTGTCTGCTGTGGTGGTGTCGTAGTGTATCCCCTGTCTCATATCAATGCACAGAGAATAGGGTATCGTCTGCGACACAGCCATGGTTCCAGGTGAAGGCCAGGTGATATCAGGTTGATAAGAGGGTAATAGAACAGTCATAACTCACTGATACCTGTCATAGAACAGTCATAACTCACTAATACTTGTCATATAACAGTCATAACTCACTAATACCTGTCATAGAACAGTCATAACTCACTAATACCTGTCGTAGAACAGTCATAACTCACTAATACCTGTCGTAGAACAGTCATAACTCACTAATAGCTGTCATAGAACCGTCATAACTCACTAATACCTGTCATAGAACAGTCATAACTCACTAATATCTGTCGTAGAATAGTCATAACTCACTAATACTTGTCATATAACAGTCATAACTCACTAATGCCTGTCATAGAACAGTCATAACTCACTAATACCTGTCATATAACAGTCATAACTCACTAATACTTGTCATATAACAGTCATAACTCACTAATACTTGTCATATAACAGTCATAACTCACTAATACTTGTCATAGAACCACAGATAGTCATAATGACAAATG
>CM072220.1:80880811-80890851 GCA_036851935.1 Coregonus suidteri
TCAAGCATCATCGACAGATTTTTCACCTAGTTGGCTCGGGGGATTAGAACCAGCGACTTTTCGGTTACTGGCGACAACGCTCTTAAGCACTAAGCTACCTGCCTCCCCGCACCAAAGTACGTTCATCTCTAGGAGACAGAACGCGTCTACTTCCTGAGCGGTATGACGGCTGCGTGGTCCCATGGTGTTTATACTTGCGTACTATTGTTTGTACAGATGAACGTGGTGCCTTCAGGCGTTTGGAAAATGCTCCCAAGGATGAACCAGACTACAATGTTTTTTCTGAGGTCTTGGCTGATTTCTTTTGATTTTCCCATGATGTCAAGCAAACTGAGTTTGAAGGTAGGCCTTGAAATACATCCACAGGTACACCTCCAATTGACTCAAATTATGTCAATTAGCCTATCAGAAGCTTCTAAAGCCATGACATCAATTTCTGGAATTTTCCAAGCTGTTTAACTTCTGACCCACTGGAATTGTGATCCAGTGAATTATAAGTGAAATAATCTGTCTGTAAAGAATTGTTGGAAAAATTACTTGTGTCTTGCACAAAGTAGATGTCCTAACCGACTTGCCAAAACTATAGTTTGTTAACAAGACATTTGTGGAGAGGTTGAAAAATGAGTTTTAATGACTCCAACCTAAGTGTATGTAAACTACCGACTTCAACTGTGTATACTGCTCTATCTCACTCTTTGATGCACCCGAGCCACTGCCTGTTCACCCCACTATCATCCAGAAGGCGAGGTCAGTACAGGTGCATCAAAGCTGGGACCGAGAGAATGAAAAACAGCTTCTATCTCAAGGCCATCAGACTGTTAAACAGCCATCACTAGCACATTAGAGGCTGCTGCTGCCTATTGAAATCACTGGCCACTTTAAGAAATGGAACACTGGTCACTTTAATAATGTTTCCATATATTGCACTACTCATCTCATATGTATATACTGCATTCTATTCTATAATATTCTACTGTATCTTAGTCCATGCCGCTCTGTCATTGCTTGTCCATTTATGTATATATTCTTAAATTCCATTCCTTACTAAATTTGTGTGTATTGGGTATATGTTGTGAAATTGTCAGATATTACTTCTTAGATATTACTGCACTGTCGGAGCTAGAAGCACAAGCATTTCGCTACACCCACAATAACATCTGCTAAACACGTGTATGTGACAAATATAATTTGATTTGATTTTCACAATATTATATATTATTTTATTAGACTCACAACATTTGCCATTCTTTCTGTGTCATCAAATGTTTTCATACTACTAGTAAAGTGAACAGATTTAGCTAATACTGTAACATTATGGAACAATGTTGTTTCAATTAAACAAATGGTTTGCGGGGAGAGGCTATATCGACACTCCTGGTCTGCAAAACGATGACGTACACTAACAGTCAAAAGTTTGGACACGCCTCCTCATTCAAGGGTTTTTCTTTATTTTTACTATTTTTTACATTGTAGAATAATAGCGAAGACATCAAAACTATGAAATAACACATATGGAATCATGTCGTAACCAATAAAGTGTTAAACAAATCAACATATATTTTATATTTGAGATTCTTCAAATAGCCACCCTTTGCCTTGATGACAGCGTTGCACACTCTTGGCATTCTCTCAACCAGCTTCATGAGGTAGTCACCTGAAATGCGTTTCAATTAACAGGTGTGCTTTTTAAAAGTTAATTTGTGGAATTCCTTTCCTTCTTAATGCGTTTGAGCCAATCAGTTGTGTTGTGACAATGTAGTCATGGTGGGGTATACAGAAGATAGCCCTACCTTGGTTAAAGACCAAGTCCATATTATGGCAGAGAACCAGCTCAGAAGATAGCATTTGGAGACCAAACCACAGTCCATCATTACTTTTAAGACATGAAGGTCAGTCAATACGGAACATTTCAATAACTTTGAAAGTTTCTTCAAGTGCAGTCGCAAAAACCATCAAGTGCTATGATGAAACTGTCTCTCATGAGGACCACCACAGGAATGGAAGACCCAGAGTTACCTCTGCTGAAGAGGATAAGTTCATTAGAGTTACTAGACTCAGAAATTGCAGCCTAAATAAAAGCTTCACAGAGTTCAAGTCACAGACACATCTCAACATCAACTGTTCAGAAGGGACTGTGTGAATCAGGCCTTCATGGTTGAATTGCTGCAAAGAAAACCACTACTAAAGGACACCACTAAGAAGAAGAGACCAGCTTGGGCCAAGAAACATGAGCAATGGACATTAGACCGGTGGAAATGTGTCCTTTGTTCTGGAGTCCAAATTGGAGATTTTTGGTTCCAACCGCCGTGTCTTTGTTAGACGCAGAGTGGGTGAACGGAGGATCTCTGCATGTGTAGTTCCCACCGTAAAGCATGGAGGAGGAGGTGTTATGGTGTGGGGGTGCTTTGCTGGTGACACTGTCTGATTTATTTAGAATTCAAGGCACACTTAACCAGCATGGCTACCACAGCATTCTGCAGCGATACGCCATCCCATCTGGTTTGGACTTTCTGGGACTATCATTTGTTTTTCAACAGGACAATGACCCAACACACCTCCAAGCTGTGTAAGGGCTATTTTACCAAGAAGGAGAGTGATGGAGTGCTTGATCAAATAAACTGGCCAACACAATCCCCGACCTCAACCCAATTGAGATGGTTTGGGATGAGTCGGATGGCAGAGGGAAGGAAAAGCATCCAACAAGTGCTGGTTGAGAGAATGCCATAGTGTGCAAAGCTGTCTTCAAGGCAAAGGGTGGCTAAAAGCATCTGAAATATAAAATATAATTTGATTTGTTTAACACTTTTTTTGGTTACTAAAGCATTCCATATGTGTTATTTCATAGTGTTGATGGCTATTATTCTACAATGTAGAAAATAGTAAAAATAAAGAAAAACCTTTGAATGTGTAGGTGTTCCACAAACTTTTGACTGGTACTGTATGTCGCACAGCTGAGAGCTGGGGTTGTGACTGGTTGTGACAGCTAATGGAGGACACCGTGTCCAGGTGTAATTGCCTTTCATGCTTTTTCCCCATTGAGTAGATGGTATCACGTTGACATCTAGATGGCTACCAATACTCTTCTCCTTGAATGTGTAGGTGTGTCTAAACTTTTGCAGTGCTACTGTGCCATTGATCACACAGCGAATCCAGCTGAGTAAATGAATCACACATGGGGTTGTGCACAATTGGTTGTCGACAGGTAGGGGAGGGAATGGACACCGTGTCCAGTTGGTAGTTATTGCGTTTGCAATGCTTTTCCCCCCAGTATGAGTAAAAAATGTATCACGTTCGCTCTTGACATCTGCTAAATGGCTACCAATATTAGTTATTTCTCATGTAGGCTGCTATCCTACTAGAAATATGATCCTGGGAGAAAAGAACATTGGGCCATGTTGCTGCTGTAAATTGCGGCCCATCAATCCATCAAACTGCTAGCTAGAAACAAGCCATTTTCTCGGTAGGAGTGGTGAAAATATATAACAGTCATGAATCTGCGCTCAGTTTATTCTCTGTGGCTCTCAGATGCTGCGGTACAGTGAAGCCTATCATCACAACAAGTGTTATCGATGTGATTTCTAGGTCTCACAGCAAAGGTATTTTTCGAGAGAAAACACTGAAGTGGCTTGTCAACTTCAGCTAGCTAACTATAGCTCGCTAGCAAATGTTAGCCAGTCAGCTAGCTAGATTATCTAAGAAAACTTGCAGTAATTCAACACTGGCTGGCAATAAAGATACTTAGAAAACAAGTCATGGTACCTACCCAACAGCTGCTGAAAATATTATCCCACTTCCCAGTACAATTTGAGTCCAAGAGGTTTATTTCTCTCTTTTCATAACCATTCAGTTAGAACTTCGGGGTCTTGAACACTGAAGGAGAGAAGAGTAGAAGAAGAAGAAGTCTGAATCTCACTGCATCTCCTCTGTCTATGTAAATAGATTGTCTTGTGTTTCAAGTGTGTGTGTGTAACTGCATGTGTATGTGTTAGGAAATCCCACATTACCAACTTACTGAACCACACCTCTCTTCACCTCCTCTTCTCTCCTCCCCCTCTTCTCTCCTCCCCCTCTTCTCTCCTCCCCTCTCTTCTCTTCTTCTAATCCCCTCTCTTCTCTTCCTCCTCTTCTCTTCTCTCCTCCCTCTTTCTCTTCTCTCCTCTCCTCTCTCTCTCTCCTCTTCTCTCCTCCCTCTCTTCTCTTCTCCTCTTCCCTCTCTTCTCTCTCTCTTCTCTTCTCTTCTCTTCCTCCTCCCTTCTCTTCTCTTCTCTCCTCCCCTCTCTTCTCTTCTCTCCTCCTCTCCTCCTCTCTTCTCTCCTCTTCTCCTCTCTTCTCTTCTCTCCTCCTACTCCTCCTCCTCCTCTTCTCTTTCTCTCCTCCCCTCTCTTCTCTTCTCTCTCCCCCTCTTCCTCTCTCCTCCTCTTCTCTTCCTCCCTCCTCTTCTTCTCCCCACCTTATCTCTCTCTCTCACCTCCCCTGCACCTTCTCTCTCAAGGAAGCAAAAGCTCTTCTCAAACCCCCACTGCCTCACCTGGGTCTCTATAATAGCAGGCGTTCTGTCCCAAATCTCTTCTCATCTCTTCTCTATCTTCCTCCTCCTCCTTTTCTCTCCTCCCCCCCTTTCTTCTCTCCTCCCCTGTCCTCTATCCTCTTCTCTCCTCCTCCTCTGCCTCTTCTCTCCTGCCCTCTCTCTCTCCTCCCCTTCTTCTCACCTGTCCCCTCTCTTCTCAGGAATGTAGTCCTCTACTGAAGCTCATCTGTAGCCCCTGTCTGTCTCTCTCATCAGCCCTCTTGTCTTCCTTAACCAAGTAAAGAATCTCTGAGTTCTCTTCTTCTCTCCTCCCCTTTCTTCCTCTATAGTCAGCTTCTTCTCTCCTCCCCTCCTCTCTCTTCTCTACTCTCTCCTCTCTCTTTGCTCCAGCCTCTTCTCTCAATCCTCACCTGGTTCAGGTCTCTCCTCCTCCTCTCTGTCTCTCCTCCTGATCAATAGAAGAGTCTTGTGAGAACATTAGGTATCTCCTCACCTCTTCAAACCTCTCTTCTTCTCTCCTAACTCCTCCTCTCCTAGATCTTCTCTCCTCCCCTGTTCAAAATAGCGAACTCCCCCTCCTCCTCCTCACCTCTCCTCCCTCCTCTTCAAAATCCTCCTCCCTGCCCTCAACTCTCCTCCTTCAGACCTCCTTCTTCTCTTCTCTCCTCCCCTCCCTCTCTCTTCTCTCCTTCAACCTCTTCAAAATGACTCTCCTCTGCCTCTCAAAAGATCACCTTAAGACCTGTTTCAAAATATCTCTTCTCTCCTCCTACTCCTCACCTTCTCTCTTCTCTTCTCCTCCTATCTGCTCCTCAACAGATCTCCTCCTCTTCCTGTTCAAAAATAACGAACTGGCCCCTCAACAGATCACCTTCAGACCTGTTCAAAATAACGAACTGGCCCTCAACAGATCACCTTCAGACCTGTTCAAAATAACGAACTGGCCCTCAACAGATCACCTTCAGACCTGTTCTTCTCTCCTAACTATCTTGCTCCTCAACAGATCACCTCTTCAGACCTGCCCCAAATAACGAACTGCTCCTCAACAGATCACCTGCAGACCTGTTCACCAAGGAAGAACTGGCTCTCAACAGATCACTGCTTCAGACCTCTCAAAATAGCAGAACTGGTGTCCCAAACAGATCACCTTCAGACCTAGTTCACTACTTTTGAACAGGGCCCTCAACAGAATATATGGGAACAGGGTGCCATTTGATGGTCTGAACCCTGGTATGACCTCCTAAAACGTGAGTCAGGGTTTGAGCTACTGAACCATAGACGGCCCCCAAACACTGTCTGTCTGCCTGTCTGGTAGTCGGTGGTTCAGACCTGTCTGGTGAGGCCAGGGAAAATTGAAGTTCATCTGTGCTTCTGCAACTCCTCCTCCTGTGTTTGGGCAAACCCTCCTCCAGGAGAGTGGAGAGAGCAGATTAGTGTTCTGGGACCCGGGAGTGGAGAGGAAAGAGGGGAGTGTGGAGAGATCAGTAGAGAGGAAAGAGAGGAGTGTGGAGAGATAGAGAGGGAAAGAGAGGACACCTGGTTCAGATCAGATGGAAAGAGAGGAGTGTGGAGAGATAGAGAGGAGTGTGGAGACAGAGAGGGAAAGAGATCACCTGTGGAGAGATAGAGTGACTGTGGAGACAGAGAGAGGGAAAGAGAGGAGTGTGGAATGATAGAGAGGGGTGTGGAGACAGAGAGGGAAAGAGAGGGAGTGTTCAGTGATAGAGAGGGTCCTGGAGACAGAGAGGGAAAGAGAGGAGTGTGGAGAGAGAGAGGAGAGGGGTCAACAGACAGAGAGGGAAAGAGAGGAGTGTGGAGTGATAGAGAGGGGTGTGGAGACAGAGGGGAAAGAGAGGAGTGTGGAGAGATAGAGAGGGGTGTGGAGAGATAGAGAGGGGTGTGGAGACATAGAGAGGGGTGTGGAGACAGAGGGGGAAAGAGAGGAGTGTGGAGACAGAGAGGGAAAGAGAGGAGTGTGGAGTGATAGAGAGGGGTGTGGAGACAGAGAGGGAAAGAGAGGAGTGTGGAGTGATAGAGAGGGGTGTGACAGAGGGAAAGAGAGGAGTGTGGAGAGATAGATGGAAAGAGAGGAGTGTGGAGAGATAGAGAGGAGTGTGGAGACAGAGAGAGGGAAAGAGAGGAGTGTGGAGAGATAGAGAGGGGTGTGGAGACATAGAGAGGGAAAGAGAGGGGTGTGGAGTGATAGAGAGGGGTGTGGAGAGACAGAGAGGGAAAGGGAAAGAGAGGGGGTGTGGAGAGATAGAGAGGGGTGTGGAGACAGAGAGGGAAAGAGAGGAGTGTGGAGAGATAGAGAGGGGTGTGGAGACAGAGAGAGGGAAAGAGAGGAGTGTGGAGTGATAGAGAGGGGTGTGGAGACATAGAGAGGGAAAGAGAGGAGTGTGGAGAGATAGAGAGGGGTGTGGCGACATAGAGAGGGAAAGAGAGGAGTGTGGAGTGATAGAGAGGGGTGTGGAGACATAGAGAGGGAAAGAGAGGAGTGTGGAGAGAGAGAGGGGTGTGGAGACATAGAGAGGGAGACAGAGAAGGAAAGAGAGGAGTGTGGAGACAGAGAGGGAAAGAGAGGAGTGTGGAGTGATAGAGAGGGGTGTGGAGGAGAGGGAAAGAAAGAGGAGTGGGTGATAGAGAGGGGTGTGGAGAAAGAGAGATAGGTGGAGTGGAGACAGAGAGGGAAAGAGAGGAGTGTGGAGAGATAGAGAGGGGTGTGGAGACAGAGAGGGAAAGAGAGGAGGTGGGGGAGAGAGAGAGAGGGGTGTGGAGAGGGAGACAGAGAGAGAAAAGGGAGAGAGAGTGTGGAGTGATAGAGAGGGGTGTGGAGACAGAGAGGGAAAGAGAGGGGTGTGGAGAGATAGAGAGGGGTGTGGAGGCAGAGAGGGAAAGAGAGGAGTGTGGAGAGATAGAGAGGGGTGGAGACAGAGAGGGAAAGAGAGGAGTGTGGAGAGATAGAGAGAGAGGTGTGGAGACATAGAGAGGGAAAGAGAGGAGTGTGGAGTGATAGAGAGGGGTGTGGAGACAGAGAGGGAAAGAGAGGAGTGTGGAGTGATAGAGAGGGGTGTGGAGAGACAGAGAGGGAAAGAGAGGAGTGTGGAGAGATAGAGAGGGTGTGGAGAGACAGAGAGGGAAAGAGAGGGAGTGTGGAGAGATAGAGAGGGGTGTGGGAGACATAGAGAGGGGTGGGGAGAAGAGAGGGAAAGAGAGGAGTGTGGAGAGATAGAGAGGGGGTGTGGAGAGAGAGAGGGGGAAAGAGAGGAGTGTGGAGTGATAGAGAGGGGTGTGGGAGACAGAGAGGGAAAGAGAGGAGTGTGGAGAGATAGAGAGGGAAAGAGAGGGGTGTGGAGACAGAGAGAGGGTGGGGGAGAAGGAGAAAGAGAGGAGTGTGGAGAGAGAGAGAGGGGAAAAGAGGAGTGTGGAGAGATAGAGAGGGGTGTGGAGAGAGAGAGGGAAAGAGAGGAGTGTGGAGTGATAGAGAGGGGTGTGGAGACAGAGAGGGAAAGAGAGGAGTGTGGAGAGATAGAGGGAAAGAGAGGAGTGTGGAGAGATAGAGAGGGGTGTGGAGACAGAGAGAGGGAAAGAGAGGAGTGTGGAGAGATAGAGAGGGGTGTGGAGAGATAGAGAGGGAAAGAGAGGAGTGTGGAGAGATAGAGAGGGTGTGGAGACAGAGAGAGGGAAAGAGAGGAGTGTGGAGAGATAGAGAGGGGTGTGGAGACATAGAGGGAAAGAGAGGAGTGTGGAGAGATAGAGAGGGGTGTTGGCGACAGAGAGAGAGAAAAGAGAGGAGTGTGGAGAGATAGAGAGGGGTGTGGAGACAGAGAAGGAAAGAGAGGAGTGTGGAGAGAGAGAGAGAGGGGTGAGGAGGGACAGGAGAGGGGTGTGGAGAGGGAGAAGGAAGAGAGAGGAGTGTGGAGGGAGAGAGGGGGGAGAGGAGTGTGGAGTGATAGAGAGGGGTGTGGAGAGAGAGAGGGAGGGGAGAGAGGAGGAGTGGGAGTGAGAGAGAGGGGTGTGGAGAGATAGAGAGGGGTGTGGAGACAGAGAGGGAAAGAGAGGAGTGTGGGAGAGATAGAGAGGGGTGTGGAGACAGAGGGAGGGAAGAGAGGAGTGTGGAGTGATAGAGAGGGGTGTGGAGACAGAGGGAAAGAGAGGAGTGTGGAGTGATAGAGAGGGGTGTGGAGACAGAGAGGGAAAGAGAGGAGTGTGGAGTGATAGAGAGGGGTGTGGAGACAGAGAGGGAAAGAGAGGGTGTGGAGAGGAGAGAGGGGTGTGGAGAGATAGAGAGGGAAAGAGGGGAGTGTGGAGTGATAGAGAGGAGTGTGGAGAGATAGAGAGGGGTGTGGAGACAGGAGAGAGGGGAAAGAGAGGAGTGAGGGGAGAGATAGAGAGGGGTGTGGAGAATAGAGAGGGAAAGAGAGGAGTGTGGAGAGATAGAGAGGGGTGTGGAGACATAGAGAGGGAAAGAGAGGAGTGTGGAGAGATAGAGAGGGGTGTGGAGAGAGAGAGGGAGAGGAGTGTGGAGAGAGAGAGAGGTGTGGAGTGATAGAGAGGGGTGTGTGGAGAGATAGAGAGGGGTGTGGAGACAGAGAGGGAAAGAGAGGAGTGTGGAGAGATAGAGAGGGAAAGAGAGGAGTGTGGAGAGATAGAGAGGGGTGTGGAGACAGAGAGGGAAAGAGAGGAGTGTGGAGAGAGAGAGAGAGGAGTGTGGAGAGATAGAGAGGGAAAGAGAGGAGTGTGGAGAGATAGAGGGGGGTGGGGAGACAGAGAGGGAAAGAGAGGAGTGTGGAGAGATAGAGAGGGGTGTGGAGAGATAGAGAGGGAAAGAGAGGAGTGTGGAGAGATAGAGAGGGGTGTGGAGACATAGAGAGGGAATTAGGGGAGAGAAGGGGTGGGAGAGATAGAGAGGGGTGTGGAGACAGAGAGGGAAGAGAGGAGTGTGGAGAGATAGAGAGGGGTGTGGAGACAGAGAGGGAAAGAGAGGAGTGTAGAGAGATAGAGAGGGGGGTGGAGACATAGAGAGGGGTGTGGAGAAGAGAGAGGAAAGAGAGGAGAGGTGAGGGACAGAGGGGGTGGAAGAGAGGAGTGGGAGTGATAGAGAGGGGTGTGGAGAGATAGAGAGGAAAGAGAGGAGTGTGGAGTGATAGAGAGGGGTGTGGAGACATAGAGAGGGGTGTGGAGACAGAGAGAGGGAAAGAGAGGAGTGTGGAGAGATAGAGAGGGGTGTGGAGACAGAGAGGGAAAGAGAGGAGTGTGGAGAGATAGAGAGGGGTGTGGAGACAGAGGGAAAGAGAGGAGTGTGGAGAGATAGAGAGAGGGGTGTGGAGACAGAGGGAAAGAGAGAGGAGTGTGGAGTGATAGAGAGGGGTGTGGAGACAGAGAGGGAAAGAGAGGGGTGTGGAGAGATAGAGAGGGGTGTGGAGACAGAGAGGGAAAGAGGGGAGTGTGGAGTGATAGAGAGGAGTGTGGAGAGAGAGAGAGGGGTGTGGAGGGACAGAGAGGGGGGAGA
>CM072220.1:80891351-80896351 GCA_036851935.1 Coregonus suidteri
ATCCTCTTACAGGCCTGTTATCTGTCAGCCAAGGCGTCTAACCAAACCATCCTCTTACAGGCCTGTTATCTGTCAGCCAAGGCGTCTAACCAAACCATCCTCTTACAGGCCTGTTATCTGTCAGCCAAGGCGTCTAACCAAACCATCCTCTTACAGGCCTGTTATCGTCCAAGGCGTCTAACCAAACCATCCTCTTACAGGCCTGTTATCTGTCAGCCAAGGCGTCTAACCAAACCAGGCAACCAAACTATTGAAAGGTGGAAGTCTGATGTCCCGTGGGGACTGTAGCGTAGAGAGATGAAATATATCTCTCTGTGATCTGCGCTAAACATACTGTAGGCCCACTCACTGTATCGCTAGGCTGCTAGTTTACCCGTCCCCCCCTGCAGCCAAACTATTGAAAGGAGGAGGCAGAGCGACCCCTCTCTGACTTCTAGGGTTTTATTCTTTATCTAAAGCTCAATAGATGCTGTTGCCTCTCCTCTCTCTCCTCTCTGGCTGAGAAGGGCTGAATAATACTGCAGGGATTATGGAGACTGCAATATGCTCTCTCTGTGCGTTCGCCGCATAAAAAAAAAATATACATTTCATAAAACCTGTGTATCGGATTAAAATATTTCTCTTCTCACAACCCCTGTGGCACAATAACTGGGTGTGAACGCTAGGCTCAATGGCTGTCCTGAACTTTTGAAGTAGGCTCTTTTCCCCTTTTTGTCTCACACTTCTATTTTGGAGTTAAGGCTTTAGTGAAATGAGTCAGAGCCTGTGTCCCAAAAGGCACCCTATTCCCTAGTGCGCTATTTAGGGAATGGCTGTGGTCAAAAGCAGTTCACTAGGAACAGGGTGCCATTTTGGGACGCGCACAGAGTTTTAGCACAAAACTGCAGCTTTGCAACGCAATTTTCTAAAAAAAAACATTTCAATGGGTGCGTGATGTGAGAACCCAGGCGAACATCCTCTGAAAGGAGAAACGACTCTGTGATGCATCCATGTGGTGTTGTTATGTCAGCTCAATCTGGCTTAAGTCCCCTTCAAACAGAACGTCGTAGACTAGATTAGCTGAATGTGTGTTTCTATATATATATATATATATATATATATATTCACAGATGTCTTTATTAGAGTAACCCTATACTGTGAGTGTCATCTCTCTGTGTGACACCATAATAAACAACTTATTAACCATGTAAAGCTGATGCTCCCCATCCACTCTGAAGCACGCCTGTTCTTCTGTTCTCCCGTAGCTACGTTCCCTATTTCTACATTTAGTCTGATGGAAATTAAAATGCAAAGTAAAAAGTCCCTGTTGGAACACAATTTGTCAAACAGGAGAGGTTTGCTTCCACTTAAACGACGAGGTGGAGAGAGAAGATTGTATTATATTCGTTCCACCTTAGCATAGAATGCTAAAATCTCTCTCTCTCTCTCTCTCTCTCTCTCTCTCTCTCTCTCTCTCTCTCTCTCTCTCTCTCTCTCTCTCTCTCTCTCTCTCTCTCTCTCTCTCTCTCTCTCTCTCTCTCTCTCTCCCTCTCCTCCCTCTCTCTCTCTCTCTCTCTCTCTCTCTCTCTCTCTCTCTCTCTCTCTCTCTCTCTCTCTCTCTCTCTCTCTCTCCTCTCTCTCTCTCTCTCTCTCTCTCTCTCTCTCTCGCTCTCGCTCTCTCTCTCTCTCGCTCTCTCTCTCTCTCTCTCTCTCTCTCTCTCTGTCTGCTCTGTGCTCTGTCTCTCTCTCTCTCTCTCTCTCTCTCTCTCTCTCTCTCTTCTCTATCTCTCTCTCTCCTCTCTCCTCTCGCTCACAAACACCCCCTCTCCCTCCCTCCTCCCCCCCACTCCCCCTCGGCTGCGGCTTCCTCAGGAGGCCTAGTGTGTGTGTGTGTGTGTGTGCGAGCCTGGCTGGTGTGCTAGGGCTGCTGATTTCACAGCGTTTGGCTCCGCTCACAAACACCCCTCATTCAAGAGAATCATCCCCCTCTCCTCTCCTCCTCTCCTCCTATCTTCCACCACCACCACCCACCAACTCCCAGACCCCCTGCTGGGGTTAAGTGCTGTCTAAGTGAGGACACCACCGATTGTTTCCAGTCCTCAAAGACAGAAACACACACAAACACACAGGGAAATAGAAGCCATTGAGATTTGTTCAAAGCAGATGTGCATAGTGTGCATGAGATGCGTCCCAAATGGCATCCTATACCCTTTATAGTGCACTAGCTTTGACCAGGGCCCATAGGGAACATAGGGAGGGCCCTGCTGAATAGGGATGACCCTTCATTGGCAGGAAGTAGAACCAGCCAAGTAGTTGATGTGGGAGGAAGAGGAGGATGGTAGTAGAACCAGCCAAGTAGTTGATGAGGGAGGAAGAGGAGGATGGTAGTAGAAACAGCCAAGTAGTTGATGAGGAAAAGGAGGAAGGTAGTGGAACCAGCCAAGTAGTTGATGAGGAAGAGGAGGATGGTAGTAGAACCAGCCAAGTAGTTGATGAGAGGAAGAGGAAGGGATGGTAGTAGAACCAGCCAAGTAGTTGATGAGGGAGGAAGAGGATGGTAGTAGAACCAGCCAAGTAGTTGATGAGGGAGGAAGAGGAGGATGGTAGTGGAACCAGCCAAGTAGTTGATGAGGGAGGAAGAGGAGGATGGTAGTAGAACCAGCCAAGTAGTTGATGAGGAAGAGGAGGATGGTAGTAGAACCAGCCAAGTAGTTGATGAGGGAGGAAGAGGAGGATGGTAGTGGAACCAGCCAAGTAGTTGATGAGGAAGAGGAGGATGGTAGTGGAACCAGCCAAGTAGTTGATGAGGGAGGAAGAGGAGGATGGTAGTAGAACCAGCCAAGTAGTTGATGAGGGAGGAAGAGGAGGATGGTAGTAGAACCAGACAAGTAGTTGATGAGGAAGAGGAGGATGGTAGTAGAACCAGCCAAGTAGTTGATGAGGAAGAGGAGAGAGGTAGTAGAACAGCCAAGTAGTTGATGAGGAAGAGGAGGATGGTAGTGGAACCAGCCAAGTAGTTGATGAGGGAGGAAGAGGAGGATGGTAGTAGAACCAGCCAAGTAGTTGATGAGGAAGAGGAGGATGGTAGTAGAACCAGCCAAGTAGTTGATGAGGGAGGAAGAGGAGGATGGTAGTGGAACCAGCCAAGTAGTTGATGAGGGAGGAAGAGGAGGATGGAAGTAGAACCAGCCAAGTAGTTGATGAGGGAGGAAGAGGAGGATGGTAGTGGAACCAGCCAAGTAGTTGATGAGGGAGGAAGAGGAGGATGGTAGTAGAACCAGCCAAGTAGTTGATGAGGAAGAGGAGGATGGTAGTAGAACCAGACAAGTAGTTGATGAGGAAGAGGAGGATGGTAGTAGAACCAGACAAGTAGTTGATGAGGAAGAGGAGGATGGTAGTGGAACCAGACAAGTAGTTGATGAGGAAGAGGAGGATGGTAGTAGAACCAGCCAAGTAGTTGATGAGGGAGGAAGAGGAGGATGGTAGTAGAACCAGCCAAGTAGTTGATGAGGAAGAGGAGGATGGTAGTAGAACCAGCCAAGTAGTTGATGAGGGAGAGGAGGATGGTAGTAGAACCAGCCAAGTAGTTGATGAGGAGGAGGATGGTAGTAGAACCAGCCAAGTAGTTGATGAGGAGGAAGAGGAGGATGGTAGTAGAACCAGCCAAGTAGTTGATGAGGAAGAGGAGGATGGTAGTAGACCAGCCAAGTAGTTGATGAGGGAGGAAGAGGAGGATGGTAGTAGAACCAGCCAAGTAGTTGATGAGGAGGAAGAGGAGGATGGTAGTAGAACAGCCAAGTAGTTGATGAGGGAGGAAGAGGAGGATGGTAGTAGAACCAGCCAAGTAGTTGATGAGGAAGAGGAGGATGGTAGGAACCAGCCAAGTAGTTGATGAGGGAGGAAGAGGAGGATGGTAGTAGAACCAGCCAAGTAGTTGATGAGGGAGGAGGAGGATGGTAGTAGAACCAGCCAAGTAGTTGATGAGGAAGAGGAGGATGGTAGTGGAACCAGCCAAGTAGTTGATGAGGGAGGAAGAGGAGGATGGTAGTAGAACCAGCCAAGTAGTTGATGAGGGAGGAAGAGGAGGATGGTAGTAGAACCAGCCAAGTAGTTGATGAGGAAGAGGAGGATGGTAGTGGAACCAGCCAAGTAGTTGATGAGGGAGGAAGAGGAGGATGGTAGTAGAACCAGCCAAGTAGTTGATGAGGAGAGGAGGATGGTAATGGAACCAGCCAAGTAGTTGATGAGGGAGGAAGAGGAGGATGGTAGTAGAACCAGCCAAGTAGTTGATGAGGAAGAGGAGGATGGTAGGAACCAGCCAAGTAGTTGATGAGGAGGAAGAGGAGGATGGTAGTAGAACCAGCCAAGTAGTGATGAGGGAGGAAGAGGAGGATGAGGGAACCAGCCAAGTAGTTGATAGGAGGAAGAGGAATGGTAGTAGAACCAGCCAAGTAGTTGATGAGGAAGAGGAGGGTGAGGAAACCAGACAAAGTAGTTGATGAGGAAGAGGAGGATGGTAGTAGAACCAGCCAAGTAGTTGATGAGGGAGGAAGAGGAGGATGGTAGTGGATGCCAAGTAGTTGAGTAGGAAGAGGAGGATGGTAGTGGAACCAGCCAAGTAGTTGATGAGGGAGGAAGGAGGATGGTAGTAGAACCAGACAAGTAGTTTGATGAGGAAGAGGAGGATGGTAGTAGAACCAGCCAAGTAGTTGATGAGGAAGAGGAGAGGTAGTAGAACCAGCCAAGTAGGTGATGAGGGAGAGAAGAGGAGGATGGTAGTGGAACCAGCAAGTAGTTGATGAGGAAGAGGAGGATGGTAGTGGAACCAGCCAAGTAGTAGATGAGTGAGGAAGAGGAGGATGGTAGTAGAACCAGCCAAGTAGTTGATGAGGGAGGAAGAGGAGGATGGTAGTAGAACCAGACAAGTAGTTGATGAGGAAGAGGAGGATGGTAGTAGAACCAGCCAAGTAGTTGATGAGGAAGAGGAGGATGGTAGTAGAACCAGCCAAGTAGTGATGAGG
>CM072220.1:80901351-80920491 GCA_036851935.1 Coregonus suidteri
AAACTCAGCTGTATCATGCAAAGCTAAACTAGGGGTGCATCCCAAATGGTATTACATTCCCTACATACTTTAGTGCACTACTTTTGTAGTAGTGCACTATAAAGGGAATAGGGTGTCATATTGTTGAGGAACGTTTTCGTATTCACAGTAAGTCCAATAGGTTACAGTGCATTCGGAAAGTATTCAGACCCCTTGACTTTTTCTACATGTTGTTACGTTACAGCCTTGTTCTAAAATGGATTACATAAATGTTTTTCCTCATCAATCTACACACAATACCCCATAATGACAAAGCGAAAACAGGTTTGTCGTTTACATGAGTGTTCAGACCCCTTCGAACTATGAGACTCGAAAATTGAGCTCAGGTGTATCATCCTTAAGATGTTTCTACAACTTGGTTGGAGTCCACCTGTGGTAAATTCAATTGATTGGACATGATTTGGAAAGGCACACACCTGTCTATATAAGGTCCCACAGTTGACAGTGCATGTCAGAGCAAAAACCAAGCCATGAGTTCAAAGGAATTGTCCGTAGAGCTCCGAGACAGGATTGTGTAGAGGCACAGATCTGGGGAAGGGTACCAAAACATTTCTGCAGCATTGAAGGTCCCCAAGAACACAGTGGCCTCCATCATTCTTAAATAGAATAAGTTTGGAACATCGAGACTCTTCCTAGAGCTGGCCGCCCGGCCAAACTGAGCAATCAGGGGAGTAGGGCCTTGGTCAGGGAGGTGACCAAGAACCCGATGGTCACTCTGACAGAGCTCCAGAGTTCCTCTGTGGAGATGGGAGAACCTTCCAGAAGGACAACCATCTCTGCAGCTCTCCACCAATCAGGCCTTTATGGTAGAGTGGCCAGACGGAAGCCACTCCTCAGTAAAAGGCACATGACAGCCCGATTGGAGATGCCCAAAAGGCACCTAAAGGACTCTCAGACCCTGAGAAACAAGATTCTCTGGTCTGATGAAACCAAGATTGTACCCTTTGGCCTGAATGCCAAGCGTCACGTCTGGAAGATATCTGGTACCATCCCTACGGTGAAGCATGGTGGTGGCAGCATCATGCTGTGGGGATGTTTTCAGCGGCAGGGACTGGGAGACTAGTCAGGATCGAGGGAAAGATGAACGGAGCAAAGTACAGAGAGATCCTGAGACTGGGGCGAAGGTTCACCTTCCAACAGGACAACAACCCTAAGCACACTACCAAGACAACGCAGGAGTGGCTTCGGCACAAGTCTCTGAATGTCCTTGAGTGGCCCAGCCAGAGCCCAGACTTAAACCTGATCGAACATCTCTGAAAATAGCTGTGCAGCAACGCTCCCCATCCAACCTGACAGAGCTTGAGAGGATCTGCAGAGAGGAATGGGAGAAACTCCCCAAATACAGGTGTGCCTGTCATGTGAATTTCTATCTCTAATTCAACCTAAGCTTGAATCATTACCAGAGGTTGTAAGGCTCTGGTTTTAATCATCAATGATTCAAGGTCCATAACCACGAAGAAGGATTTTTTGTATGTTTATTCATGGAGAGGAGAGCTTTGGGGCCAAAGACCCAAACATACGATTTTATACCTCCTGAACTTGACTTCCTCCACCTTTAGGTGGGTTTTCTAAACAGTTTCCGCCTTCCCCCTTGAATGTTTAGTACCGCCCCCTCTGTTAGTGGTTTGACACTACATGATAATTCTAACATTTATACTGTATTTGGGGTGAAATCCTTTAGTCATTATTCTTAAATCCAAATTAATCTAACAATCCACCCCTTTGACTAAATATTCCCACATTCAGGATAAATGTATTTTACAAGCATGATTAATCTCAGAGATCACATCAGAACTAATAAAACATTTCATCCAATTGCGGTCTTTCAGGGTCCAAATCCTCGTCATCCACCAAGCCTGGAGGATCGTTTTTCACATTTCCCTGGTCAGAGTTCCGGAGTCAGTCCATCTCTCATCATTGTTTAGATACTGCATTTCACCAACGCCTGACTCACCAATCCTGGGGACACAGGGAACAAGAGACAACAACCACATAATACAAGAATACCCATACAAACACTGACCGCTCCTAAGATGGTGGCTGCTAGGGTTTTCCATTTACCAAATATTTCATCAAACCATCTATCCACAATGTACTAACTTCTGAGTTCAGTTCATCCTTCACTTAGTGCAGTTAATTCTGTAAGAGCTCTGGTGACTGTCCCATCCAGTGTGGTGTTGTTAGGGATAAATGTGCAACAATGGCTATCTTTCTATAGACACCGGCCCTTTCTGCCTGATCTAGAACCCAACCTCTACTAAGTTATGAGCGGGATGGGCGGATAATCGCTCAGAGATCCCCTTTACTGCATCTCTAGTCTGGTCAATAAATCGTTGTTGGTTCGTAATAGAATATAATTTATCCAATCCATATTTTTGTTTATTGTCACCCACCAGAAAAAAATGTTAGTAGGAAAACTCTCCCATAGTTTGATTCATAGCTTTGTATTCGTCTGGAACACCCCATGGGGATGCCTATACCATCTATCCAAATCTGGGCTATTTCCTTCCTGACTTATATTTATTTTTCTCCTAATTATTCTTCCTGTCACTGGTCTTTGATGACTAATTCTTACAGGTTGGGACCACAATACTGGTGCACAAGTACCCACCCATCCCTCTGGTAATGTCTGCCGAATGCTCCCTTTGTTAGTGCATGCCCACCACACATCAGTCAGAGGGATGGTTAGGCTCCAAAAATGTTTTCCTCCCTTCCTTATCTAAATCAGTCACATTAATTATCTCCTTACAGCCATCAAAATCACCCAAGTTACGGGTGCCATTTCTATGTCTGTAACACTGGTATTCGCCAGGAGTTTTAAAGTGAATCTAGGTGGGCTGGCCGAGTATGTCAATTTTGCCAGCCCAAATCCTGTGCAATTTGGCTCTTCTTTTGATTGGACCCAAGGTCTAATACACAGGGAAACATTGCCTTATGGGCATTGGGGCGGTCAACATTGGTCGGGTCGCCCAATGGAGCATGCATAACAATTGGTCTACCCCAAAGGGCCCTAGCGGTGTATTTCATCCACTTTAACCAGAGATTTCTCATCAGGGACCCCTCTCCATTTCCCCTTGGTTCCATTCTTGGAGGAGAAAATATTTCATAGTGGACGGGTTAGTCGAATTGACTCCGTCATCCCTTGACTGATCTACTCTGTCTATTGCTGTTAGTGGATTAATGACAGTTAGCTGTGCTTTCCATATCTTTTGACTCCATCAATGTGTTAATCTTAGACAAGTTATCCCATCCGTATTTGTCTGCGCAAGCCCAGTAAGTTGAAATCTTACTCCCCACCCTTCTCTGACGCTATTTTGTAGATCACTCACCCTGACGGTCAGTATTCGTCGGGTTCGCTTCCTTTTATTTCTTAATACTGTAAGGCCCATAGCGTAACTTGGTGCGAGGTGGTGGTGGATCTTGACATACCACGACTATTGTCGAGACTATGATGCAGCTCAGGGGCACCCATATTCCCAAAAACCGCCAACCCTCTCCTTCCTGTCTTGTGAGTCCTTCTGCGCGGGGTACCACCCCATACTCTCACAACCCTAGGAACACACTACAGTGATGATAGGTCTGGGTAGGAGAGCTTCGTTGACAGAGGTGACCCCCGGACCCTGTGGCCCAGTTCTGCTCTTCAACTCTGCTGTGTGCTAAGCGGGTGCTTGTATGTGGTCTTACCTTATTGCAGTGGGTAACATGGGACCCAGGTTCCTTCTCTGCTATTCTAATGGCCAAGGCGGTTACCAAACATTAACCTGATAGGGCCCTTCCCAACAGGCCTGCTTCCAGTTGTCCTTCTAGTGACTGGATGCTACCAGTCACCTGGTTAGATAGTGGGTCACCTTCTCCTTTAGTTCACCTGTGGGGCACACCAAACCTCTGACATACGGAGTTGTGATTAATAAAAACTATCTTCACACATGTTCAGATTAAGGTAACAATTTCTGACTGCATTCTCTTTTTAGAATATCTAAAAAATGTTTTGTTTTTTAAGTATTTTGTCCTCTCCTTCGTATATTATTTTAATCCTACAATTTAGCCTCTTCCCCCCTCTTGACACATAGTTCTGCTTATTCTGTGTCAATTTTTTCCCACTCCTAAACCATTCCCTTAGGTAATTTATCAACCAATTGCCATGCCTTTCATTTTGAGATTGTCTTTTGCTTCTTTATTGTCTCCTCCCACTTCCTTTGTCTTTATGGCGGCTAAATTCGACTTTCATCAGTTGCAGAATCAATAGTATCCCAATCAAACAATCTCTTATCTTGTAAAAAACACTTACAGTGGGGAGAACAAGTATTTGATACACTGCCGATTTTGCAAGGTTTTCCTACTTACAAAGCATGTAGAGGTCTGTGAAGTTTATCATAGGTACACTTCAACTGTTGAGAGACGGAATCTAAAAACAAAATCCAGAAAATCACATTGTATGATTTTAAAAGTAATTAATTTGCATTTTTATTGCATGACAAGTATTGAAACATCAGAAAAGCAGAACTTAATATTTGGTACAGAAACTTTTGTTTGCAATACACGAGATCATACGTTTCCTATAGGTCTTGACCAGGTTTGCCACACACTGCAGCAGGGATTTTGGCCCACTCCATCCATACAGACCCTTCAGGTTTTCTGGGTGCTGTCGCTGGGCAATAAAGACTTTTCAGCTCCCTCCAAAGATTTTCTATTGGGTTCAGGTTGGAGACTGGCCTAGGCCACTCCCAGGACCTTGAGATGCTTCTTACGGAGCCACTCCTTAGGTGCCCTGGCTGTGCGTTTCGGGCGTTCTCATGCTGGAAGACCCAGCCACGACCCATCTTCAATGTTCTTACTGAGGGAAGGAGGTTGTTGGCCAAAGATCTCGCGATAACATGGGCCCATCCATCCTCCCCTCAATACGGTGCAGTCGTCCTGTCCCCCTTTGCAGAAAAGCATCCCCAAAGAATGATGTTTCCACCTCAATGCTTCACGGTTGGATGGTGTTCTTGGGTTGTACTCATCCTTCTTCTTCCTCCAAACACGGCGAGTGGAGTTTAGACCAAAAAAGCTCTATTTTTGTCTCATCAGACCACATGACCTTCTCCCATTCCTCTCTCTGGATCATCCAGATGGTCAATTGGCAAACTTCAGACAGGCCTGGACCTGCGCTGGCTTTTGAGCAGGGCGACCTTGCTTTTTCTCTCTTTTCTTTTTTTGGTGCGTTGCAGGATTTAATCCATGGACGGCGTAGTGTCGTTGTTACTAATGGAATTTCTTTGAGACTGTGGTTCCCAGCTCTCTTCAGTCATTGACCAGGTCCTGCTGTGTAGTTCTTCCCGGGGGCTCCGATTCCTCACCTTCCTCATGATCATTGATGCCCCACAAGGTGAGATCTGCATGGAGCCCCCAGACCGAGAGTGATTGACCGTCATCTTGAAACTTTCTTCAATTTTCTAATAATTGCGCCAACAGTTGTTGCCTTCTCACCAAGCTGCTTGCCTATTGTCCTGTAGCCCATCCCAGCCTTGTTCCGTGCAGGTCTACAATTTTATCCCTGACTGTCCTTACACAGCTCTTGGTCTTGGCCATTGTGGAGAGGTTGGAGTCTGTTTGAATTGAGTGTGTGGACAGGTGTCTTTTATACAATGTAACGAGTTCAAACAGGTGCAGTTAATACAATGAGGTAATGAGTGGAGAACAGGAGGCTTCTTAAGAAAAAAACTAACAGGTCTGTGAGAGCCC
Source organism: Coregonus suidteri (assembly GCA_036851935.1). Classification (NCBI taxonomy): domain Eukaryota; kingdom Metazoa; phylum Chordata; class Actinopteri; order Salmoniformes; family Salmonidae; genus Coregonus; species Coregonus suidteri. Next base: position 80,907,115 of record CM072220.1, read on the forward strand.
CCCCCCTTGGAATTCTTACTGGTTGCGGTAGGTGATCAAATACTTATGTCATGCAATAAATGCAAATTAATTACTTAAAAATCATACAATGTGATTTCTGGATTTTTGTTTTAGATTCCGTCTCGCACAGTGAAAGTGTAACATATGATAAAAATTACAGACCTCTACATGCTTTGTAAGTAGGAAAACCTGAAAAATTGGCAGTGTATCAAATACTTGTTCTCCCCACTGTACGTTTAGTTAAACCTCTGTCTACCCCGGCTCTCCCGGGCTTGACCTGAAGACTGATTGTTGGACATGACAAGTCCATTTTTAGGTCACCCTAAGTGTTATGCTAGCAACAAGAAGAAAAATCTCTATGTTCGTGATTAACCCAGTTATCTCTCATAGCCCACCAAAAAAAAAAAAAAACTCATCTTTAAATCAACGACCAATGTCATATCCCTCTTTACTCTCTACCATTTGGGTTAACATCCCTGATATATGTATGAAAAGGCTAAGACGTTTGGGAAGAGAGCAACAACATAAACCGTTCTTCCTCCTCAGAGTTCCAAATGATTGACCATAGGCTGCCATTGCTTCCCATAGATAAAGATCACTTATTACCCGTATGCAGTACATAATGGAGTACCAAAGCTTTACAGCAGTCTATCCTTATCAAAAAGCTCATCATTCTTCATCTATAATTTTTTTTTTCTCTAGTCCTTATCTAACTGATCCTATTGCTAAATCAATGATCTAGGCAATAGTTGTCTAGCCTTTAGATTGTACTCGTTCCTCTGATACTGCAGCTTTATTCCATTAATTTTAGGTTTTAAAAATATCCCCCAACAAACCGTTCCATCCTACAGCATAGTAAACACCACCTTATGAACTGTTTGAAAATCCCCTAATTTCCACATAACAACCCTTTATAAATATCATGCTGAGTTTGTGTTTTTTTTATTTGAAAAACCCAATTGAAAAAATAACAATCAAAGATAGTTAGGCTCAACTTATTTGGTAGCTCCCTCTTATGACATAAATACTGCCTAACTTCACTACTGCTCCCCTTGCCTGAGCAATATTCCAATGAGATAAGCTAATCTCTGTGCTCCCTGGTGATACATTTTGTTAAACCTTTCAATTACCATCAGTAATCTAAAGATGGTAGTACACACAAAACATGATACAGATATCCCCAGTCCTAAACCACTGAATAATGTTTGTATCAATCTAATTCCTTATAACTAATCCATAAAACCACTCAAAATGTCTGCGAGTATACAATGATTATTTAATCTATTATTTAATTGATTAACCTAAAATCGGCTACATGTGATCTCATTTCAAATGATCCATTATCAATATTTGATTCACCCCTAGAAAAATCTCTCTCCCCTCCTATTCTGGAGTTCTACCTCTACCAGCTATTTCCCTTATGGCCATTAAATACTCTGCTCTTGTCTGTTCCTTTTCTTACTCTGTTAGTCTCTGCTTTTCAAGCTCCAGAAACTGGTTGTCTCTGTCTCTCAGCCTGCTTGTTTTTCAAACCTAAAACAGTTTCCTTCTCTCTATTATTTTATTCTCTCCCTCTCTAGCTTCCTCTGTCTCTCTAAGTCTGTCTCTGCCTCTCCTTTTTCCCGCCAACCCAGAGCCACAAATCATTCTCCTTGTCCTCAACTCAACCCTCACAGCTCTATCGCTACTCAGTTCGCCATCCAATTCTTCAAACTGTCTCTCTTGATTCGGCCCTAATCAATAAAAACAAACACTTGATATCGTTGATAAGCATAATTAAGGATGATATTCCATAAGGTCATTCGTACTTGTAAAACATATTTTCAATAGACCTATCTAGAATACTACTAAAGCTATCTTATGCAAATTTTAATACACGTGAAAACTCTCTCTTTCTCCACCCGATTCCCTATTGAATAGTGCGTTTTTTAACCCCCAACCACGCTCAAATCTTCCCTTTCAGCATTAACCAACCAAATACTAAGTAGTATCCGGTTACCATTCATCCCAGCCGTGAATTCCCTCATACACACATATTTCACCTCTATGCCATTCAAATACCCAAACACAACATAATAGTCACTGCAACCCTCTATTGGTTTCTGCAAGTCGCTCCGGACCAGAGCTTCTGCCAAATGACAAAAATGCAAATGTAAATATTTTTCTACTTTACTCACTCATGACGCACGTCTACGTTTGATGCGAAAGTTCATAGATATGCATCGTAGCGAATTTATAGGTACCTCTCAGATAATCGCTTTGTGGTGTTTTTAGCCAATTCTTAATTGACACGAATCATTTTTTCAAACATTGTACCCGTTGAACCAAAAAATTGACTCGTCCTCCTCCTTTTCTTTACCCATTGCTGTCACGATGGTTAAATTCATTTGTTACCGTTAAATTAAAGCACTTTCGCGCTTAAAAAAAAAAAACATCGCTGTCTCTAGCCCCTCCCTTTTCACGCTGTTTTTTTTTTCAAATTCATTTATATGCATCTGCCTACTAACTTTTTACTTCGAGATGCCCAATAAAATTCATACCTCTTCTCCCACCAAATGGATCCATAAAAACATATTCTTCGATCTCTTTAGAAGTTTTATTATACCATGGGGGAAAATTAAAATCCCCTTTAGTAATAATCCCAGAATTATCTTCTAGGAGCTATTATTTTAGTGCGTCTCTTGAGCCAATGTATGATCTGCTTTTGTAATTAACCATTTAAAATTATTTAACCCCTAACCCAGAGCTTTTATTTAAAACTCCGGTTTCATGAAAAGAGTTAGATAACCATTTTTTCTCACGCGACTTATTTTTTTAGCTCCTTCCTGGAAATAACTATCACGTCCTCCCGATGGATTAAGTCTCACACATATACGACCTTATACAATCATTTGCTTAAAATTATTTTGCAAAGGTTATGCGAAATCAAATCCCCAGTCGTATACGCTACTCCCGACTCATCTATTCTCACACGATGATAATTATCTCCCTGTTTATACTGTTACACTGCAATTCGTACAATGACAATATTTAACTAGTTTACATTTGTGATTGCAATTCACTCCATGTCATTTCGGACTAGTTTATTTTTGTAATAGCTATTTACCTAGGGTCAATTGCGGACCCTCCCTGTTTCGTAATAATTATTACTTCCTTTGAGATTTTGGTAACTATTCTCTGCCCTCGTCACAAGAATCACTATTCTCATACAAGTTCAAATCATTTCACCAACTCCATGAATAAAAATTACTGACCTTTTCCTTGCAGTTTGGATTCAAATGCTTTTTCAAACTTGTTAACGTCTTTATCGTTCATAAAGAGTAATCACCGGCCTGTTTATAACCTTAACGTGGAAGGCCAGGACTCTTTCACGGATGCTATCACCCGCCCGTGCACGGGTTCGGCCTGTCCTTAGAAACGATAAAGATGTATTAAGATCCGCTCAGAAGGACCAATCTGTCATGTGAATTTCTATCTCTAATTCAACCTAAGCTTGAATCATTACCAGAGGTTGTAAGGCTCTGGTTTTAATCATCAATGATTCAAGATCCATAACCACGAAGAAGGATTTTTTTGTATGTTTATTCATGGAGAGCTCTGGGGCCAAAGACCCAAACATACGATTTTATACCTCCTGAACTTGACTCCTCCCACCTTTAGGTGGGTTTTCTAAACAGTTTCCGCCTTCCCCCTTGAATGTTTAGTACCGCCCCCTCTGTTAGTGGTTTGACACTACATGATAATTCTAACATTTATACTGTATTTGGGGTGAAATCCTTTAGTCATTATTCTTAAAATCCAAATTAATCTAACAGTGCCAAGCTTGTAGCGTCATACCCAAGAAGACTCGCTGCCAAAGGTGCTTCAACAAAGTACTGAGTAAATGTTCTGAATACTTATGTAAATGTATTATTTCAGTTTTTTTTTTCTTATACATTTGCAAACATTTCTTAAAAACATGTTGTTGCTTTGTCATTATGGGGTATTGTGCATAGAATGATGAGGAAAAAAACAATTTAATCCATTTTAGAATAAGGCTGTAACGTAACAAAATGTGGAAAAAGCAAAGGGGTCTGAATACTTTCCGAATGCACTGTATAGTATAGTCACAGATTGTTAGTTACCTTACTTTAAAAAATCTATCGAACAACAACCCACATTGTTCCTTTGGCAGCGACGTTGTATGAGTTTTAACTTACTGTTGTGAAGAACTGAGTACACACTGTGTACACACACACAGAGTGTAACAGAAACACTTCACAGTATAACTGATACATTTCACAGTATAACTGATACATTTCACAGTATAACTGATACATTTCACAGTATAACTGACACATCTCACAGTATAACAGATACATTTCACAGTATAACTGACACATTTCACAGTATAACTGACACATTTCACAGTATAACTGACACATTTCACAGTATAACAGATACATTTCACAGTATAACTGACACATTTCACAGTATAACTGACACATTTCACAGTATAACTGACACATTTCACAGTATAACAGATACATTTCACAGTATAACTGACACATTTCACAGTAATAAACTGACACATTTCACAGTATAACTGACACATTTCACAGTATAACAGATACATTTCACAGTATAACAGATACATTTCACAGTATAACAGATACATTTCACAGTATAACTGACACATTTCACAGTATAACAGATACATTTCACAGTATAACAGATACATTTCACAGTATAACAGATACATTTTCACAGTATAAACAGATACATTTCACAGTATAAACTGATACATTTCACAGTATAAACTGACACATTTCACAGTATAAACAGATACATTTCACAGTATAACAGATACATTTCACAGTATAACAGATACATTTCACAGTATAACAGATACATTTCACAGTATAACTGATACATTTCACAGTATAACTGATACATTTCACAGTATAACAGATACATTTCACAGTATAACAGATACATTTCACAGTATAACTGACACATTTCACAGTATAACTGACACATTTCACAGTATAACTGACACATTTCACAGTATAACAGATACATTTCACAGTATAAACTGACACATTTCACAGTATAAAACTGACACATTTCACAGTATAACTGACACATTTCACAGTATAACAGATACATTTCACAGTATAACAGATACATTTCACAGTATAACAGATACATTTCACAGTATAACTGACACATTTCACAGTATAACAGATACATTTCACAGTATAACAGATACATTTCACAGTATAACAGATACATTTCACAGTATAAACTGATACATTTCACAGTATAACTGATACATTTCACAGTATAAACTGACACATCCTCACAGTATAACAGATACATTTCACAGTATAACTGACACATTTCACAGTATAACTGATACATTTCACAGTATAACAGATACATTTCACAGTATAACAGATACATTTCACAGTATAACTGATACATTTCACAGTATAACAGATACATTTCACAGTATAACAGATACATTTCACAGTATAACTGATACATTTCACAGTATAACTGACACATTTCACAGTATAACAGATACATTTCACAGTATAACAGATACATTTCACAGTATAACAGATACATTTCACAGTATAACAGATACATTTCACAGTATAACTGATACATTTCACAGTATAACTGATACATTTCACAGTATAACAGATACATTTCACAGTATAACAGATACATTTCACAGTATAACTGACACATTTCACAGTATAACTGACACATTCACAGTATAAACTGACACATTTCACAGTATAACAGATACATTTCACAGTATAACTGACACATTTCACAGTATAACTGACACATTTCACAGTATAAACTGACACATTTCACAGTATAACAGATACATTTCACATATAACAGATACATTTCACAGTATAAACAGATACATTTCACAGTATAACTGACACATTTCACAGTATAAACAGATACATTTCACAGTATAACAGATACATTTTCACAGTATAACAGATACAATTTCACAGTATAACTGATACATTTCACAGTATAACTGATACATTTCACAGTATAACTGACACATCTCACAGTATAACAGATACATTTCACAGTATAACTGACACATATCACAGTATAACTGATACATTTCACAGTATAACAGATACATTTCACAGTATAACAGATACATTTCACAGTATAACTGATACATTTCACAGTATAACTGATACATTTCACAGTATAACTGATACATTTCACAGTATAACTGACACATTTCACAGTATAACAGTATAACTTTTGACTGGTACTGTATATAACCCATATATAACCTATATATATATAAATCTATATATAACACTTGAATGAGTAGGTGTGTCCAAACCTTTGACTGGTACTGTATATAACCTATATATAACCTATATATAACCTATATAAACTATATATATTTAAATCTATATATAACCTTGTATAACGTTGCGTCTCAAATAGTGCCCTATTCCCTACATATAGATGTGGGATCTTAATTTGATCACCCTGTTGCAGGAGAACTTTCCTTTGGAAGGCCTCCCGAGTGTCGGAGCGGTCTAAGGCACTGTATCGCTCGATCCCAAGCTGTGTCAAAGTGTCTTTCGGGTTATTGGAGGGTTTGGCCGCCCGGGATGTTCTTGTCCCATTGCGCTCTAGCGACCAGTACATCACTGGGGCAAAGCTTCCTGCCATCCAGGACCTCTATACCAGGCGGTGTCAGAGGAAGGCCCTCAAAATTGTCAAAGACTCCAGCCACCCTAGTCATAGACTGTTCTCTGGTGGGGGGGGGGGGGCTGCTACCGCACGGCAAGCGGTTACCGGAGTGCCAAGTCTAGGTCCAAAAGACTTCTCAACAGCTTCTACCACAAGCCATAAGACTCCTGAACAGCTAATCATGGCTACCCGGGACTATTTGCACTGCCCCCCCACCCCATCCTTTTTTTTTACGCTGCTGCTACTCTGTTAAGTATTTATGCATAGTCACTTTAACTCTACCCACATGTACATATTACCCTCAACTACCTCAACTAGCGGTGCCCCCGCGCACATTGACTCTGCAACGGTACCCCCTGTATATATAGCCCTCCCTACTGTCACTTTATTTACTTCTGCTCTTTTTTTCTCAACACTTTTTTTGTTGTTGTTTTATTCTTACTTTTTTTGTTTAAAATAAATGCACTGTTGGTTAAGGGCTGTAAGTAAGCATTTCACTGTAATGTCTGCACCTGTTGTATTCGGCGCATGTGACCAATAAAATTTGATTTGATTTGATTTGATTTGATTTGACTCCAGGCCGGGCGTGCACGCTGACATCGGTCACCAACTGTACAGTGTTTCCTCCAACCCCATTGGTGCGGCTGGCTTCCGGGGTTAAGCGAGCAGTGAGGGTCGTGTTTCCGGGGGACTCTCGACCTTTGTCTCTCCCAAGTCCGTACGGGAGTTGCAGCGATGGGGACAAGACTTTAACTACCAATGGGACATCACGAAAAAAAAGGGGTAAAAAGTACCCAAAAAATGGCTTTTGAAGTTTGTAATTTCCACGTTCACATTTCAGACTTGATTTTTCCTTAAGAAAAATGTATCAACCCCCTACAAAAAAAAAAATCCATTAATTATAATCCACATAATAGTTCCCATTTTCCTCTTGCTGCAAGATTATTTTTCCTTCTGTAGAAAGCTGGCTCAAATTAATATCCTACATCTGTAGTGCACTACTTTTGACCAGGGCCCTGTGGGCACTGGTAGTGAGCTATATAGGGAATAGGGTGCCATTTGGGATGCAGTCGTTTTATATACAGTAATCTAATACAAAACCCCTGGTGCGACACTGCTCCCCTCCCATGATCTGAGACATGACCCACATGGCCCATTGAGCCCTCTGAGTCACACAGCTGCACTCCCCTGCAGCATTTCTCAGTAACAATCAGATGCAACTGGGAGGCTATTAAGGCCCCACCATGGAAGGCCGTACTGTTAGTGCTCCCAGGAGCAGCCTCTCGCCTGCCTCCCCCCTCCCCCCCCCACACACTGTCTCCCCCTATCTCCCACCCCCTCCCCCGTCTCCCCCCTAGCTCGCCCCAGCTTTCACCTATTCCTTCCTATCTCCGTGGATATGGGAGGCGTGTGTAGTACAGGGAAGAAAATATTTTCCTTCTCAGGACCAATTATGTTACATAAAGGGAGATGACTAGTGGAAGCAGTGGAGACTGGGGCCTGAGTCCCAAATGGCACCCTATTCCTGACATAGTGCACGACTACCTCTGTGGGCCCCTGGTCAAAAGTAGTGCTCTACATAGGGAGTAGGGGTGTCATTTGGATCTGGATCTGTCTGTCGCCGCAGTACAGTGAAGTGGCAGCTGTCTCTGGAGTGTAGTCATCTGGTGACTCAGACTCCCAGAATCCCTCAGGTGAGGGCACCTCGTCTCGGGCCGTTACTAATGACTTCTGTCACGCCGTAACACTGAGGCTTTGCGTCTCAAACGGCGCCGTATTCCCTACGTAGTAGTGCGCTACTTTTTTGGAGCAGGGCTCTGTCTCCACTTATAGAACCAATACACCGGCTGCACTGTGAAGTCTCCTGTTTGAACATTTAACATCCAGAGACTCAGTTATGTTATGCCTTCAAAATCAAATCAAAACGGTCGCGTACACAGATCTGCAGATGTTATCTCAGGTGCAATCAAATGCGTGTGTTTCTAGCAGTGCAGTAATACCTAGAAAATCTAAAACAATACACACGTAATCCCCCAAAATAAGGAATTAAGAAATATAATTAACGAGCAACGTCAGAGTCAGGGATATATACAGTGGGGAGAACAAGTATTTCATACACTGCCGATTTTGCAGGTTTTCCTACTTACAAAGCATGTAGAGGTCTGTAATTTTTATCATAGGTACACTTCAACTGTGAGAGACGGAATCAAAAAAAATTATCCAGAAAATCACATTGTATGATTTTTAAGTAATTAATTTGCATTTTATTGCATGACATAAGTATTTGATCACCTACCAACCAGTAAGAATTCACGGCTCTCACAGACCTGTTAGTTTTTCTTTAAGAAGCCCTCCTGTTCTCCACTCATTACCTGTATTAACTGCACCTGTTTGAACTCGTTACCTGTATAAAAGACACCTGTCCACACACTCAATCAAACAGACTCCAACCTCTCCACAATGGCCAAGACCAGAGAGCTGTGTAAGGACATCAGGGATACAATTGTAGACCTGCACAAGGCTGGGATGGGCTACAGGACAATAGGCAAGCAGCTTGGTGAGAAGGCAACAACTGTTGGCGCAATTATTAGAAAATGGAAGAAGTTCAAGATGACGGTCAATCACCCTCAGTCTGGGGCTCCATGCAAGATCTCACCTCGTGGGGCATCAATGATCATGAGGAAGGTGAGGAATCAGCCCAGAACTACATGGCAGGACCTGGTCAATGACCTGAAGAGAGCTGGGACCACAGTAACACACTACGCCGTCATGGATAAAAATCCTGCAGCGCAAGCAAGGTCCCCCTGCTCAAGCCAGTGCATGTCCAGGCCCGTCTGAAGTTTGCAAATGACCATCTGGATGATCCAGAGGAGGAATGGGAGAAGGTAATGTGGTCTGATGAGACAAAAATAGAGCTTTTTGGTCTAAACTCCACTCGCCGTGTTTGGAGGAAGAAGAAGGATGAGTACAACCCCAAGAACACCATCCCAACCGTGAAGCATGGAGGTGGAAACATCATTCTTTGGGGATGCTTTTCTGCAAAGGGGACAGGACGACTGCACCGTATTGAGGGGAGGATGGATGAGGCCATGTATCGCGAGATCTTGGCCAACAACCTCCTTCCCTCAGTAAGAGCATTGAAGATGGGTCGTGGCTGGGTCTTCCAGCATGACAACGACCCGAAACACACAGCCAGGGCAACTAAGGAGTGGCTCCGTAAGAAGCATCTCAAGGTCCTGGAGTGGCCTAGCCAGTCTCCAGACCTGAACCCAATAGAAAATATTTGGAGGGAGCTGAGGAGTCCGTATTGCCCAGCGACAGCCCCGAAACCTGAAGGATCTGGAGAAGGTCTGTATGGAGGAGTTTGCAAAAATCCCTGCTGCAGTGTGTGCAAACCTGGTCAAGACCTACAGGAAACGTATGATCTCTGTAATTGCAAACAAAGGTTTCTGTACCAAATACTAAGTTCTGCTTTTCTGATGTATCAAATACTTATGTCATGCAATAAAATGCAAATTAATTACTTAAAAATCATACAATGTGATTTTCTGGATGTTTGTTTTAGATTCCGTCTCTCACAGTTGAAGTGTACCTATGATAAAAAGTACAGACCCCTACATGCTTTGTAAGTAGGAAAAACCTGCAAAATCGGCAGTGTATCAAATACTTGTTCTCTCCACTGTATATACTACTCATGCCTGTATACACTGAGTGTACAAAACATTAAGAACACCTTCCTAGTTTTGTATTTGTATTTATTAACTCTACTGGATCAATGTCCCGGAATTGGGACAGTGTCCTCTTGTCGTAGTAAATATATAATGTTATAGCTTGGTCTGACTAAAATCTTGTGCATGACCCATTTTGTGTTGGGCGTTTGTTTTCAATCAATGCTGTTCCTATGCAATAACAATGGACAAAAGGGTCCTATCTTGTCAGCCTTGTCAGCAGGTGGCCAAGGACAACACCCACGCCATAGGTCTCTCAGTTCTTCCAACTCACGAGTTCTTGCTCTGAGGACACACACACACACACACACACACACACACACACACACACATCATCACTGATAACACACACACACACACACACACATCATCACTGTTAAACACACACACACACACACAAAAATCCCCTCTCTTTAGGCTGAACATTTGAAGACAGAGAACCCGACTCAGAGCCAATGCAACAGTGACACTAGCCTGGAGGGGACCTCGCCCAACTCATCAGGACCAATCAGAAGATCAGAACTACTAGATTCAACCTACATCATTTATTGTATAAAATGTCTGCACACAATGTTTTCGGGGCTCTCTTCAGATAGCTCCCTAAGAGTTTGACGAACGAGTCCGTGCACGCTATTCCAGATATCTTTACCTCTGAATAAACTGCCTTATATTATACCATTATCCACCCTGTCCAAAGTCTCTACTTGGTCTCAGTTCTCCAGTAAACTTGTGATTATCAACACTCTGTAGCTCAGCTGGTAGAGCACGGCGCTCGTAACGCCAGGGTAGTGGGTTCGATCCCCGGGACCACCCATACACAAAAAAAATTATGCACGCATGACTGTAAGTCGCTTTGGATAAAAGCATCTGCTAAATGGCATATTATTATTATTAATATGCGATATTTGACTTGAATGGCGTTGTAAACAAAAGCCAACTTTCCGGGACATAGACATGTCTTATATGGTCAGAAAGCTTAAATTCTTGTTAATCTAACTGCACTGTCTAATTTACAGTAGCTATTACAGTGAAATAAATACCATGCTATTGTTTGAGGATAGTGCAAAACAACAAAATACTTTTATCAAGGCAATTGGTTTGATACATTCACCTCTGACGGTTATCTCACTCTGATTTGTCATCCTAGAGGATCCCAGAGATAAAATGTAGCGTAGTTTTGTTTGATAAAATCAATGTTTATATCCTAACACGATCCATGTTGTATACAGAGTTTCGCATGAATTCCGACTCTTTCAACTTGCAACAAAACAATCTATGAAATCTAATCGTCTAAACCTTGTTTCACCCGGTCAAGTTCGGTTTCTGTGCAATCCCCAGACACTCTAGAAGGCAACCAAACTTTGTGTCATCATTCCACATGACTTATCTGCTACACATATACACGCATATTAGCCCACGAAGGACAGACATCATTACGCGACAATGGGACGGGCGGTGTTCACTTTGATTGACAGTCTCTTGGTCCAATGACCACCTATCATTTTTGAAAAACACAGCTAGCTAGATAGCCAATGAGCTGGGCTTACATGAGTATGTTATGACAAAAGGGAGTTTACCTTACGCAGCGCTCGCTTTCTTCTACAAAGTTTTCTCAAAACCTATCAAGTACAACATGGCTACTAAGAGTATGAATGCAAAATCGAACTTCAAGTTCAACACATTTGGATGAGATCATTTCAGAAATTGACCGGGAGAGTGACACGAGGAGTCCTGCGCGCAAGAAAGATTGGAAGGAGAAGGTAACATTACTTTTTTTTAGATCAGTAAGTAAAATACGTTTTTTTTGCTTCTCGTGCTAATCCAGTTGTTTAAATGGTTGCATATTAATTTAAGATATTTGTCTTTGATTTCTATATACACTACCGTTCAAAGGTTTGGGGGTCACTTAGAAATGTCCTTGTTTTCGAAAATAAAAGGAAACATTTTTGTCCATTAAAATAACATCAAATTGATACAGTGTAGTTTATCATTTTAAAAGGCGAATTGATCATTACAAAACCCTTTTGCAATTATGTTAGCACAGCTGAAAACTGTTGTGCTGATTAAAGAAGCAATAAAACTGGCCTTTTTGAGACTAGTTGAGTATCTGGAGCATCAGCAATTGTGGGTTCGATTACAGGCTCAAAATGGCCAGAAACAAATAACTTTCTACTGAAACTCGTCAGTCTATTCTTGTTCTGAGAAATGAAGGCTATTCCATGCGAGAAATTGCCAAGAAACTAAAGATCTCGTACAACGCTGTGTACTACTTCCTTCACAGAACAGCACAAACTGGCTATAACCAGAATAGAAAGAGGAGTGGGAGGCCCCCGTGCACAACTGAGAAAGAGGAGTGGGAGGCCCCGGTGCACAACTGAGCAAGAGGACAAATACATTAGAGTGTCTAGTTTGAGAAACAGGTGCCTCACAGGTCCTCAACTGGCAGCTTCATTAAATAGTAACCCGCAAAACACCAGTCTCAACATCAACAGTGAAGAGGCGACTTCGGGATGCTGACCTTCTAGGCAGAGTTGCAAAGAAAAAGCCATATCTCAGACTGGCCAATAAAAAGAAAAGATTAAGATGGGCAGTCTGAGATGTGGCTTTTTCTTAGCAACTATGCCTCTACAAAATATTATGTAGAGCTTTCTAGATCATTCTTGAATGTATAAGTCTGAAACTTTGCACACACACTGCTACCCTCTTGGTGACAACATCTAAATTACACCCAGCTTCCTAGATCAATGTATGGCATTTCAAAGATGATGCAAAAAACAAATCTAATGTGTTATATTCTCCTACATTAATTTCACATTTCCAAAACTTCAAAGTGTTTCCTTTCAAATAGCTACAGGCAGTTAGATTTGGGTATGTCATTTTAGGCAGAAATTGAGATGAAGGGTCCGATCCTTAA
>CM072220.1:80920991-80945991 GCA_036851935.1 Coregonus suidteri
TATTTGCATTCCGTAGAGAGAAGGAAAGGAGTGGAAGGGGTTCAAAGAGATGGAACGGTTTCATTCTGTTGGAGAGATGAAGGGATCAATCTGTTGGAGAGATGGAATGGATCATTCTGTTGGAGAGATGGAATGGATCAATCTGTTGGAGAGATGGAATGGATCATTCTGTTGGAGAGATGAAGGGATCAATCTGTTGGAGAGATGAAGGGATCAATCTGTTGGAGAGATGGAATGGATCATTCTGTTGGAGAATCTGTTGGAGAGATGAAGGGATCAATCTGTTGGAGAGATGGAATGGATCATTCCGATGGAGAGATGAAGATATGGAAGGGATCTAGCTATGTGGAGAACTGCAGGATGTTTTTGAGACAAACACACGCACCACCCACACAGACAGATGACATACACACCCTGTTGGCCCAGAGCAGAGATCTCATCCTACTGTAAAATCCCCATCTCTTCTTTTAAACTCAAACCTCTATGAGCTGCAAACACTTCTCATATGGAACATGGCTGACATATATATTCTCTACCGGTACTTTACAATACTTTAAAAAACAAAAACAGTTACCCTTGAGTTGCATCATCATGCCTGGAGGACAGAACAGGAACCTCACGCGTCTTCAGGAACAGAAACAGAAAATATACAGCGAAAATGTCAAACGTCATGTTCCTAAATGTGAGAGAAAGATAACCTGAGATTGATTGTTGTAAAAACTGGCACAAACACAAGCTATGACCATGCCACTGAAACCACAAAACGGACATACAACTGCTGTCAGGATAAACGTGTATGCGGTGAACGAAGTCAAAGCGCAGGACACCGAGAGACTGGCAGATGTACTTTACTAATAAACGTCATGAAAAGTACAAAAACAACAAAACCTCCAAAACCAGGGAGGAACAATAATCGCAAAAAACACAGTCCTGCCTGATAATACCAAAAAAAAAACAAACGGAGAACAATCACAACACAACAAACGAATTGACAGACAGGGGTATATAAAGAGAAACCATCACACTAATGGGAAACAGGTGTACAACAACGCAGACCAATCTAGATGATTGCTGAAACCTAGATCCGGTGGCAGCTAGTACTCCGGGGGACGACGCGCAACGACTGAAGAAGCCTGCCCCGAACAAGGAGGAGGAGCAGCCTCGGCTAAATCCGTGACAACTGCCTAATATGAGGAGGGGAAAAAAACTCAGCGTATCATGCAAAGCTAAACTAGGGGTGTTTTCCCAAATGGCATTACATTCCCTACATACTTTAGTGCAACTACTTTATGTCTAGTAGCTGCACTATAAAGGTGAATAGGGGTGTCATATTGTTTTGAGGAACGTTTTCGTATTCACAGTAAGTCCAATAGGTTACAGTGCATTCGGAAGTATTCAGACCCCTTGACTTTTTCTACATGTTGTTACGTTACAGCCTTGTTCTAAAATGGGATTAAATAATTGTTTTTCCTCATCAATCTACACACAATACCCCATAATGACGAAAGCGAAAACAGGTTTGTCGTTTACATGAGTGTTCAGACCCCTTCGAACTATGAGACTCGAAAAAATTGAGCTCAGGTGTATCCTTTTTCCGTTGATCATCACTGGTGAGGAATGTTTCTACAACTTGGTTTGGAGTCCACTCTTGCGTAACTTCCAATTGATTGGAAAGGCACCACCATGTCTATATAAGGTCCCCACAGTTGACAGTGCATGTCAGAGCAAAAACCAAGCCATGAGGTCAAAGGAATTTGTCCGTATTGGCTCCGAGACAGGATTGTGTAGAGGTACAGATCTGGGAAGGGTACGCAAAACATTTCTGCAGCATTGAAGGTCCCCAAGAACACAGTGGCTCTTCCATCATTCTTAAATAGAAGAAAAGTTTGGAACCACCGAGACTCTTCCTAGCTGGCCGCCCGGCCAAACTGAGAAAATCGGGGGAGAAGGGCCTTGGTCAGGGAGGTGACCAGAACCCGATGGTCACCTTCTGACAGAGCTCCAGAGTTCCTCTGTGGAGATGGGAGAACCTTCCAGAGGACAACCATCTCTGCAGGCTCTCCACCCAATCAGGCCTTTATGGTAGAGTGGCCAGACGGAAGCCACTCCTCAGTTAACAAGGCAACATGACCAGGCCCGCTTGGAGGATGCCCAAAAGGCACCTAAAGGACTCTAGACCATGAGAAACAAGATTCTCTGGTCCTGATGAAACCAAGATTGAAAAACTCTTTCGCCTGAATACGCAAGCGTCACATCTGGAAGATACCTGGTACCATCCCCTACGGTGAAGCATGGTGGTGGCAGCCCATCATGCTGTCGGGGGGATGTTTTCAGCGGCAGGGACTGGGAGACTATTCAGCATCGAGGGAAAGATGAACGGAGCAAAGTACAGAGAGATCCTGAGACTGGGGGCGAAGGTTCACCTATCCAACAGGACAACAACCCTTAGCACACTACCAGGACAACGCAGGAGTGGCTTCGGGACAAGTCTCCTGAATGTCCTTGAGTGGCCCAGCCAGAGCCCAGACTTAAACCTGATCGAACATCTCTGAAAATAGCTGTGCAGCAACGCTCCCCAATCCAACTGACAGAGCTTGAGAGGATCGTGCAGAGAGAGGAATGGGAGCAAACTCCCCAAATACAGGTGTGCCTGTCATGTGAATTTCTATCTCTTAATTCAACCTAAGCTTTGAATCAATTACCAGAGGTTGTAAGGCTCTGGTTTTAATCATCATGATTCAAGGTCCATAACCACGAAAAGAGGATTTTTTGTATGTTTTATCATGGAGAGCTCTGGGCCAAGACCCAAACTATACGATTTATATACCTCCTGAACTTGACTTCCTCCCACCTTTAGGTGGGTTTTCTAAACACGTTTTCCGCTTCCCCCCTGAATGTTTAGTACCGCCCCCTCTGTTTAGTGGTTTTGACACTACATGATAATTCTAACATTTATACTGTATTTGGGGTGAAAATCCTTTAGTCATTATTCTTAAAAATCGCAAATTAATCTAACAATCCACCCCTTTGACTCTAAATGTTCCCACATTCAGGATAATGTATTTTACAAGCATGATTAATCTCAGAGATCACATCAGAACTAATAACATTTCATCCAAATTGCGGTCTTTCAGGGTCAAATCCTCGTGTCATCCACCAAAGCCTGGAGGATCGTTTTTCACATTCCCCCTGGTCAGAGTCCGGAGTCAGTCCATCTCTCATCATTGTTTAGATATACTGCATTCACCGACACGGCCTGAGACTCACCAATCCTCGGACACAGGGAACAGACTACAACCACATAATACAAGATATACCCATACAAACCACTGACCCGCTCCTAAAGATGGTGGCTGCTAGGGTTTTCCATTACCAAATATTTCATCAAACCATCTATCCACAATGTACTAACTTCTGAGTTCAGTTTCATCCCTTCACTTAGTGACAGTTAAATTATGTATGTAGCTCTGGTGACTGTCCCATCCAGTGGTGGTGTTGTTAGGATAAATGGCAACAATGGCTTATCTTTCTATAGAAACCGGCCATTTTCTGCCTGATCTAGAACCAACCTCTACTAAGTTATGAGCGGGTATGGCGGATAATCGCTCAGAGATCCCCTTTACTACTGCATCTCTAGTCTGGTCAATAATCGTTGTTGGTTGTAATAGATATAGTTTTATCCAATCCATATTTTTGTTTATTGTCACCCACCAGACAAAAATGTTTTGTGGTAAAACCCTCCTATATGTTGATTCATACTTTGTATTAGTCTGGAACACCCCTGGGGATGCCTATACCATCTAACCAATTTGGGTTATTTCCTTCCTGACCTATATGTTCTCCCTCCTCCTGATTATTCTTCCTGTCACTGGTCTTTGATGACTAATTCTTACAGGTTTGGGACCAACAATACTGGTGCACAAGTACCCACCCATCCCTCTGGTTAATGTCTGCCGAATGCTCCCTTTGGTTAGCTGCATGCCCACCACACATCAGTCAGAGGGATGGTTAGGCCTCCACATTTTTTTCCCTCCCTTCCTTATCTAAATCAGTCACATTAATTATCTCCTAACAGCCATCAAAATTCACCCAAGTTACGGGTGCCATTTCTATGTTCTGTAACACTGGTATTCGCCAGGAGTTAAAGTGAATCTAGGTGGGCTGGCCGAGTATTTCAATTTTTGCCAGCCCAATCCCTGTGCAATTTTGGCTCTTTTTGATTGGACCCCAGGTCGTAATAAATACACAGGGAAACATTGCCTTTTGGCATTTGGGGGCGGTCAACATTGTCGGTCGCCCATGGCAGCATGCATAACAATTGGTCTCCCCCAAGGCCCTAGCGGTGTATTTCATCCACTTTAACCAGAGATTCTCATCATGGGACCCCCTCCACTTCCCCTTGGTTACATTCTTGTGGAGAAAATCTTTCATAGTGGACGGGTTAAGTCGATTGACTCCGTCATCCCTTGACTGATCTACTCGGTCTATGGGCTGTTAGTGGATTAATGACAGTAGCTGTGCTTTCCATATCTTTTGACTCCATCAAATGTAATCTTAGACAAGTATCCCATCCGGTATTTGTCCGCAAGCAAAGCCCAGTAAGTTGATCTTATTACTCCCCACCCTTCTCTGACTCCAATTTTTGTAGATCACGGTCTCAACCTGAAGGTCAGTAATGTCGGGTCGCTTTTCCCTTTTATTTCTTTAATAATGGTAGGCCATAGCCGTAATTGTGCGAGGTGGTGGTGGATCTTGACATAACCACGACTATTGTCGAGACTATGATGCAGCTCAGGGTCACCCATATTCCCAAAAAACCGCCAACCCTCTCGCTGTCTTGAGTCCTTCTGCTCGGATACCACACCCAATACTCACACCCTAGGAAACACACTACAGTGATGATAGGTCTGGGTAGGAGATCTTCCGTTGACAGAGTTGACCCCCGCGGACCCTGGTGGCCCAGTTTCTGCTCTTCAACTCTGCGTGTGCTAAGTGGTGCTTGTATGTTGTCTTACCTTCTTGCAGTGGGGTAACATGGACCCAGGTTCCTCTCTCTTGCTATTCTAATGGCCAAGGCGGCGGTGAAGCAACATAACCTGATAAGGGCCCTACCCCAACAGGCCAGTTTTTCCTTCTAGTGGACTTGATGGCTCACCAGTCACCTGGTTAGATAGTGGGTCACCTTCTCCTTTAGTTCACCTGTGGGGCACAAAACCTCTGACATACGGGGTGTGGTTAATAAACTATCTTCACACATGTTTCAGATTAATGTGACAATTTCTGACTGCATTCTCTTTTTTAGACTGTATCTAAAAAAATGTTTTTTTTTAAAGTATTTTGTCCTCTCCTTCGTAATATTAATTTAATCCTACAATTAGCCCTCTTTCCCCCCTCTCTTGACACATAGTTCTGCTTATGTGTCAATTTTTACCCACTTCCTAGAAACATTCCCTTAGGTAATTTATCAACCAATTGCCATGCTTTCATGTTTTGAGATTGTCTTTTGCTTCTTTATTGCTCCTCCCCACTTCCTTTGTCTTTATGGCGGCTAAAATTCGACTTTCATTCAGTTCAGAATCAATTAGTAATCCAATCAAACAATCTCTATCTTGTAAAAAACACTTACGTTTAGTTCAACCTCTGTTCTACCCGCTCTCCCGGGCTTGACCTGAAGACTGATTGTTGGACATGACAAGTCCCATTTTTAGGTCACCTAAGTGTTCTGCCTAGCAACAAAGAATTAAAAACCTCTATGTTCGTGATTAACCCCAGTTTCCTATCATAGCCCACCTAAAAAAAAAAACTCATTCTTTAAATCACGACCATGTCATATCCCTCTTTACTCTCTACCATTTGGGTAACATCCCTGATATATGTATGAAAAGCTAAGACTGTTTGGGAAGAGAGCAACAACATAAACTGTTCTTCCTCCTCAGAGTTCCAAATGATTTTTACCATAGGCTGCCATTGCCTTCCCATAGATACAGTATCACTTATTTACCCGTATGCAGTACATAATGGAGTACCCAAGCTTTACAGCAGTCTAATCCTTATTCAAAAAGCTCATCATTCTTCATCTAATAATTTTTTTTCTCTCTAGTCCTTTATCTACCTGCTCCTATTGCTAAAATCAATGATCTAGGCCAATAGTTGTCTCGCCCTTAGATTGTACATTCCTCTGATTACTGCAGCTTATTCCATTATTTAGGTTCGAAATATCCCCCAACAAACCGTTCCATCCTACAGCAGGGTAAAACACCACCTATGAACTGTTGAAAATCCCCTAAATTTCAACATACAACCCTTTATAAACATCATGCTGAGTTGGGTTTATTTTTTGAAAAAACCCAATTGAAAAATAACAATCAAAGAGATAGTTAGGCTCAACTTAATTTGGTAGCTCCCTCTTATGACTAGCATACTGCCTAACTTCACTACTGCTCCCCTTCGCCCTGAGCAATATTCCAATGAGATATAAGCTAATCTCTTTCTCCTGGTTTATACATTTTGTTAACCTTCAATTACCATCCGTAAATCTAAAGATGGTAGTACACCACAAAAACACGATAACAGATATCCCCAGTCCTAACCCATGAATAATGTTTTGTATCAATCTAATTCCTCTATAACTAATCCCAGAAAACGCCACTCAAAATTCTTTTTCTTCGAGAATACAATGATTATTCTAATTATTATTAATTGATTAACCTAAATCTGCTACATGTGATCTTATTTTCAAATGATCCCCCCATTATCAATTATTTGATTCATCACCCCTAGTAAAATCTCTCTCCCCTCTATTGTTGGAGTTCTACCTCTACCAGCTATTTTCCTTAGTGGCCATTAAATACTATGCTCTCGTCTGTTCCTTTTCTTACTCTGTTAGTCTCTGCTTTTCAAGCTCCAGAAACTGTGTCTCTGTCTCTCAGCCTGCTTGTTTTTCAAACCTAAACAGTTTCCTTCTCCCTCTATTTCTTTATCCTTTCTCTCCTCTCTAACTTCCTCTGTCTCTCTAAGTCATGTCTCTGTGCCTCTCCTTTTTTTTCCCGCCAACCAGAGCCACAAATCATTCTCCTTGGCCTCAAATCCAAACCTCACAGCTCTATCGCTACTTCAGTGTCGCCATCCAATTTTCTTCAACTGTTCTCCTCTGATTCGGGGCCCCTAATCAATAAACAAACACTTGATATCATTGATAAGCATACATTTAGGATGATATTCCATAATGTCATTCGTACTTTGTAACCATATTTTCATAGACCTATCTAGAATACTACGAAAGCTATCTTATGCAACTTTTAATACACGTAAAAAACTCTCTCTTTCTCCACCCATTCCCTATTGAAATAGTGTGTTTTTAACCCCCAACCACGCGCTCCAAATCTCCTTTAGCATTAACCAACCAATACTAAGTAGTATCCGTTACCATTCCATCCCAGCCGTTGAATTCCCTCATACACACATATTTCACCTTATGCCATTCAAATACCCCACACATTTACATTTACACATTTTACATTTTAGTCATTTAGGCAGACGCTCTTATCCAGAGCGACTTTACAGGAGCAATTAGGGTTATAAGTGCCTTGCTCAAGGGCACATTTACGTCATTAATAAGCAGACGCTCTTATCCAGAGCGACTCACAAATTGGTGCATTCAACCCTATAGCCATGGGGATAACCACTTTACAATTTTTTTTGGGGGGGGGGGGTAGAAGGATTACTTTATCCTATCCCAGGTATTCCTTAAAGAGTGGGGTTTCAAATGTCTCCGTAAGGTGGTGAGTGACTCCGCTGTCCTGGCGTCGTGAGGGAGCTTGTTCCACCATTGGGGTTGCCAGAGCAGCGAACAGTTTTTGACTGGCTGAGCGGGAACTATGCTCCCGCAGAGGAAGGGGAGCCCAGCAGGCCAGAGGTGGATGAACGCCATGCCCTCGTTTGGGTGTAGGGAATGATCAGAGCCCGAAGGTAAGAGGTGCCGTTCCCCCTCACTGCTCCATAGGCAAGCACCATGGTCTTGTAACGGATGCGAGCTTCAACTGGAAGCCATGGAGTGAGTGGCGGAGGAGGGGGGGGTGACGTGAGAGAACTTGGGAAGGTTGAACACCAGACGGGGCTGCCGGCATTCTGGATGAGTTGTATGGGGTTTAAATGGCACAGGCAGGAGGGCCAGCCAACAGCGAGTTGCAGTAATCCAGAACGGGAGATGACAAGTGCCTGGATTAGAGACCTGTGCCGCTTCCGTGTAGGCAGGGTCGTACTCTATCCGAATGTTGTAGAGCATGAAAACCTGCATGGAGCGGGTCACCGCCTTGATGTTAGCGCGGAGAACGATCATGGTGTGTTCCAAACATAATAGTTCACTGCAACCCTCTATTGGTGGGTCTGCAAGTCGCTCCGGACCAGAGCTTCTGCCAAATGACCAAAAATGCAATGTAAATATTCTCTATACTTTCTCACTCATGACGCACGTCTACGTTGAGTGCGAAAGTTCATACATATGCATCGTTGGAATTTATAGGTACCTCTCAAATAATCGCTTTTGTGGTGTTTTTAGCCAAGTTTCTTAATTGACACTAATCATTTTTTCAAACATTTTACCCGTTGAAACCCAAAAAATTGACTGTCCCTCCTCCTTTTCCTTTACCCATGCTGTCACGATGGTTAAATATTCCTTTGTTACTGTTAAAGCACTTCGCGCTTAAAAAAAAAAACACTCGCTGTCTCTAGCCCCCCTGAGCCCTTTCGCTGTTTTTTTTTTTTCACATTCATTTTATATGCATCTGCCTACTAACTTTTTTACTTCCGAAGATGCCCAATAAATTCATACCTCTTCTCCCAAATGGGATCCATTAAAAACATATTTATTCGATCTCCTTTAGAAGTTTTATTTCCCATGTGGGAAAAAATAAAATCCCCCCTTTTAGTATAATTCCCAGAATTATTCTTCTAGGAGCTATTATTTTAGTGCGTCTCTTTGAGCCAATGTATGATCTGCTTTTTGTAATTAACCATTTAAAATTAATTTAACCCCTAACCCAGAGCTTTTATTTAAAAACTCCGGTTTCATGAAAAGAGTTAGATAACCATTTTTTTCTCACGCGAACTTATATTTTTTTTAGCTCTTCCTTGAATAACTATCACGTCTCCCGATACGGATTAAGTCTCCAGCATATAACGACCTTATACAATCATTTGCTAACTTATTTGCCAAAGTTCTAGCAAATCCCCAGTCGTATACGCCTACTCCCGACTCATCTTCTCACACTATGATAATTTCGTCCTTGTGTATACTGTTACACTGCAATTCGTACAATGACAAGGGGTAATTTAACTAGTTAACATTTGTGATTGCAATTCACTCCAGTCATTTTCGGACTAGTTAATTTTTGTAATAGCTATTTACCTAGGGTCAATTGCGGACCCTCCCTGTTTTCGTAATAATTATTACTTCCTTTGAGATTTTGGTAACTATTCTCTGCCCTCTCACGATAATCACTATTCTCATACAGTTCAAATCATTTCACCAACTCCATGAATAAAAATTACTGACCTTTTTCCTTGCAGTTTTGGATTTAAATGCTTTTTCAAACTTGTTAACGTCTTTATCGTTCATAAAGAAGAGTAATCACCGGCCTGTTTATAACCTTAACGTCGAAGGCCAGGACTCTTTCACGGAGCTATCACCCGCCCCGTGCACGGGTTTTCGGTGTCTCTAGAACGATAAAGATGTATTAAGCTCCGCTCAGAAAGGATCAATCTTCATCTGAATTTCTATCTCTAATTCAACCTAAGCTTGAATCATTACCAGAGGTTGTAAGGCTCTGGTTTTTAATCATCAATATTCAAGGTCCATACCACGCAAGAAGGATTTTTTGTATGTTTATTCATGGAGAGCTCTGGGGTCCAAAGACCCAACATAACGAGTTTATACCTCCTGAACTTGACTCCTTCCCCACCTTTAGGTGGGGTTTCTAAACAGTTTCTCCCCCGCCTTCCCCCCTTGATGTTGTTTTATGTTACCGCCCCCCTCTGTTAGTGGTTTGACACTACATGATAATTTCTAACATTATACTGTATTTGGGGTGAAATCCTTTAGTCATTATTCTTAAAATCCAAATTAATCTAACAGTGCCAAGCTTGTAGCGTCATACCCCAAGAAGACTCGCTGCCAAAGGTGCTTCAAACAAAAGTACTGAGTAAATGGTCTGAATGAACCTTATGTAAATGTAATATTTCCAGTTTTTTATTTATTTATACATTTGCAACATTTCTTAAAAATCTGTTTTTGCTTTGTTCATTATGGGGGTAATTGTGCATGGAGAATGATGAGGAATAAAAAACGATTAATCCATTTTAGAATAAGGCTGTAACCGTAACAAAATGTGGAAAAAGCAAAAGGGGTGCTGGAATACTTTCCGAATGCACTGTATAGTATAGTTCACATATTGTTAGTTACCTCCTTTGAAAAGTCTATCGAACAACTAACCCACATTTGTTCCTTTGGCAGCGACGTTGTTGTGAGATTTTAACTCCTGGTGTGAAGAACTGAGTACAACACTGTGTTCACAGAGTGTAACAGAGAACACTTCACAGTTAAAACTGACACATTTCACAGTATCTAACAGATACATTTCACAGTATAACTGACACATTTCACAGTATAACTGACACATTTCACAGTATAACTGACACATTTCACAGTAAATAACTGACACAGTTTGCACAGTATAACTGGACACATTTCACAGTATAACTGATACATTTCACAGTATAACAGATACATTTCACAGTGTTAACAGATACATTTTCACGTATAAACTGACACATTTTCACAGTATAACAGATACATTTCACAGTATAAAACCGGATACATTTCACAGTGTAACGGATACATTTCACAGTCATAACTGACACATTTCACAGTATAACTGACACATTTCACAGTATAACTGACACATTTCACAGTATAACTGACACATTTCACAGTATAACTGATACATTTCACAGTATAACTGATACATTTTACAGTATAACTGATACATTTCACAGTATAACTGATACATTTCACAGTATAACTGATACATTTTACAGTATAACTGATTACATTTTTTACAGTATACTCGATTACATTTTAACAGTATAACTGATACATTTCACACGTATAACTGATACATTTTACAGTATAACTGATACATTTCACACAGTATAAACTGATACATTTTACAGTATAACTGATACATTTCACAGTATAACAGATACATTTCACAGTATAACAGTATAACTTTTGACTGGTACTGTATATAACCCATATATAAACTATATATATTTAAATCTATATATAACCTTGTATAATGTTGCGTCTCAAATAGTGCCCTATTCCCTACATATAGATGTGGGATCTTAATTTGATCACCCTGTTGCAGTAGAACTTTCCTTTGGAAGGCCTGCTGAGTGTCGGAGCGGTCGATAGCACTGCATATCGCTCGATCCCCAGGCTGTGTCAAACAAAGTGTGCCTTTTTCGGGTTATTGGAGGTTTGGCCGGCCAGGGATGTTTCTTGTCCCTCATTGCGCCTGGCTGAAGGATATAGCGACTCCATGCCGGGCGTTCACGCTGACATCAGTCACCAACTGTACAGTGTTTCCTCCAACCCCATTGGTGCGGCTGGCTTTCCGGGTTAAGCGAGCAGTGAGGGGTCGTGGTTTCGGAGGACTCTACCGACCTTGTCTCTCCCAAGTCCGTACGGGAGGTTGCAGCGATGGAACAAGACTTTTAACTACAATGGGACATCACGAAAAAAAAGGGGTAAAAAAGTACCAAAAAAATGGCTCTTTTGAAGTTTGTAATTTCCACGTTCCATTTCAGACTTGATTTTTCCTTAGAAAAATGTATCACCCCCTTACAAAAAAAAAAAATCAATTAATTATAATCCACATAATAGTTTCCCATTTTCCTCTTGCTGCAAGAATATTTTTCTTCTGTAGAAAGCTGGCTCAAATTACTATCCTAACATCTGTAGTGCACTACTTTTGACCAGGGCCCTGTGGGCACTGGTAGTTTGAGCTATATAGGGAATAGGGTGCCATTTGGGATGCAGTCGGTTTTATTATACAGTAATCTAATACAAAACCCCTGTGCGACACTGCTTGCTCCCCTCCCAATGATCTGAGACATGACCCAACATGGCCCATTGAGACCCTCTGAGTCCACACAGCTGCACTCCCCTGCAGCATTTCTCAGTAACAATCAGATGCAACTGAGGAGGCTATTAAGCCCCACCATGGAAAGCGCCGTACTGTTAGTGGCTCCCAGGAGTCAGCCTCTCGCCTGCCTCCCCCCTCCCCCCCCCCACACACTGTCCTCCCCCTATCTCCCACACCCCTCCCCCGTCTCCCCCCCTAGCTCGCCCCAGCTTTCAACCTATTCCTTCCTATCTCCGTGGATATGGAGGCGTGTTTGTAGTACAGGGAAGAAAATATTTTCCTTCTCAGGACCAATTATGTTACATAAAGTGGGGAGATGAACTAGTGGAAGCAGTGGAGACTGGGGCCTGAGTCCCAATGCACCCTATTCCTGACATAGTGCACGACTACTTCTGTGGGCCCCTGGTACAAAGTAGTGCTCTACACCAAGGGAAGTAGGGGGTGTCATTTGGATGCTGGATCTGTCTGTCGCCGCAGTACAGGGAAGTGGCAGCTGTCTCTGAGTGTAGGTCATCTGGTGACTCAGACTCCCAGAATCCCTCAGGTGAGGGCACCTCGTCTCGGGCCGTTACTAATGACTTTCTGTTCACGCCGTAACACTGAGGCTTTGCGTCTCAAACGGCGCCGTAATTCCCTACGTAGTAGTGCGCTACTTTTTTGAGCAGGGCTCTGTCTCCACTTATAGAAACCAATACACCGGCTCTGCACTGTGAAGTCTCCTGTTTGAACATTTAACATCCAGAGACTCAGTTTATGTTATGCCTTCAAAAATCAAATCAAAACAGTTTGCGTACACAGATCTGCAGATGTTATCTCAGGTGCAAATCAAATGCTTGTGTTTCTAGCAGTGCAGTAATACCTAGAAAATCTAAAAACAATACACACGTAAATCCCCAAAATAAGGAATTAAGAAATATAATAACGAGCAACGTCAGAGTCAGGGATATATACAGTGGGGAGAACAAGTATTTGATACACTGCCGATTTTGCAGGGTTTCCTACTTACAAAAGCATGTAGAGGTCTGTAATTTTTATCATATGTACACTTCAACTGTGAGAGACGGAATCAAAAAAAAATTATCCAGAAAATCACATTGTATGATTTTTTAAGTAATTAATTTGCATTTTAATTGCATGACATAAGTATTTGATCACCTACCAACCAGTAGTAGAATTCACTGCTCTCACAGACCTGTTAGTTTTTTCTTTAAGAAAGCCCTCCTGTTCTCCACTCATTACCTGTATTAACTGCACCTGTTTGAATCGTTACCTGTATAAAAGACACCTGTCCACACACTCAATCAAACAGACTCCAAACCTCTCCCACAATGGCCAAGACCAGAGAGCTGTGTAAGGACATCAGGGATACAATTGTAGACCTGCACAAGGCTGGGATGGGCTACAGGACAATAGGCCAAGCAGCTTGGTGAGAAACGGCAACAACTGTTTGGCGCAATTATTAGAAAATGGAAGAAGTTCAAGATGACGGTCAATCACCCTCAGTTCTGGGGCTCCATGACAAGATCTCACCTCGTGGGGCATCAATGATCATGAAGGAAGGTGAGGAATCAGCCCAGAACTTACATGGCAGGACCTGGTCAATGACCTGAAGAGAGCTGGGACCACAGTAACACACTACGCCGTCATGGGATATAAAAATCCTCCTGCAGCGCAAGCAAGGTCCCCCTGCTCAAGCCAGTGCATGTCCAGGCCCGTCTGAAGTTTGCAAATGACCATCTGGATGATCCAGAGGATGGAATGGGAGAAGGTAATGTGGGTCTGATGAGACAAAAATAGAGCTTTTTGGTCTAAACTTCCACTCGCCGTGTTTTGGAGGAAGAAGAAGGATGAGTACAAACCCCAAGAACACCATCCCAACCGTGATGAAGCATGGAGGTGGAAACATCATTCTTTGAGGATGCTTTTCTGCAAAGGGGACAGGACGACTGCACCGTATTGAGGGGAGGATGGATGAGGCCATGTATCGCGAGATCTTGGCCAACAACCTCCTTCCCTCAGTAAGAGCATTGAAGATGGGTCGTGGCTTGGGTCTTCCAGCATGACAACGACCCGAAACACACAGCCAGGGCAACTAAGGAGTGGCTCCGTAGAAGCATCTCAAGGTCCTGGAGTGGCCTAGCCAGTCTCCAGACCTGAACCCAATAGAAAATATTTGGAGGGAGCTGAGGAGGTCCGTATTGCCCAGCGACAGCCCCGAAAACCCTGAAGGATCTGGAGAAGGTCTGTATGGGAGGAGTTTGCCAAAATCCTTGCTGCTGCAGTGTGTGCAAACCTGGTCAGGACCTACAGGAAACGTATGATCTCTGTAATTGCAAACAAAGGTTTCTGTACCAAATACTAAGTTCTGCTTTTCTGATGTATCAAAATACTTATGTCATGCAATTAAAAATGCAAATTAATTACTAAAAATTCATACAATGTGATTTTCTGGATGTTTGTTTTAGATTCCCGTCTCTCACAGTTGAAGTGTACCTATGATAAAAAGTACCAGACCCCTACATGCTTTGTAAAGTAGGAAAACCTGCAAAATCGGCAGTGTATCAAATAATTGTTCTCTCCACTGTATATATACTCATGCCTGTATACACTGAGTGTACAAAACATTAAGAACACCTTCCTAGTTTTGTATTTGTATTTATTAAC
The DNA here is from genome assembly GCA_036851935.1 of Coregonus suidteri. Classification (NCBI taxonomy): domain Eukaryota; kingdom Metazoa; phylum Chordata; class Actinopteri; order Salmoniformes; family Salmonidae; genus Coregonus; species Coregonus suidteri. Next base: position 80,935,862 of record CM072220.1, read on the forward strand.
TCTACTGGATCAATGTCCCGGAATTGGGACAGTGTCCTCTGTAGCTCAGCTGGTAGAGCACGGCGCTCGTAACGCCAGGGTAGTGGGTTTTCGATCCCGGACACCCATACACAAAAAAAATTATTCACGCATGACTGTAAGTCGCTTTGGATAAAAGCATCTGCCTAAATGGCATATTATTATTATTAATATGCGATATTTGACTTGAATGGCGTTGTAAAAAAAGCCCAACTTTCCGGGACATAGACGTGTCCTTATATGGTCAGAAAAGCTTAAATTCTTGTTAATCTAACTGCACTGTCTAATTTACAGTAGCTATTACAGTGAAATAATACCATGCTATTGTTTGAGGATAGTGCAAAACAACAAAATACTTTTATCAAGGCAATTGGTTTGATACATTCACCTCTGACGGTTATCTCACTCTGATTTGTCATCCTAGAGGATCCCAGAGATAAAATGTAGCGTAGTTTTGTTTGATAAAATCAATGTTTATATCCTAACACGATCCATGTTGTATACAGAGTTTCGCATGAATTTCCGACTCTTTCAACTGCACAAACAAAACAATCTATGAAATCTAATCGTCTAAACCTTTGTTTCACCCCGGTCAAGTTCGGTTTCTGTGCAATCCCCAGACACTCTAGAAGGCAACCAAACTTTGTGTCATCATTCCACATGACTTATCTGCTACACATATACACGCATATTAGCCCACGAAGGACAGGCATATTAGCCCACGAAGGACAGACATCATTACGCGACAATGGGACGGGCGGTGTTCACTTTGATTGACAGTCTCTTGGTCCAATGACCACCTATCATTTTGAAAAACACAGCTAGCTAGATAGCCAATGAGCTGGCTTTACATGAGTATGTTATGACAAAAGGGAGTTTACCTTACGCAGCGCTCGCTTTCTTCTACAAAGTTTTCTCAAAACCTATCAAGGTACAACATGGCTACTAAGAGTAGAATGCAAAATCGAACTTCAAGTTCAACACATTTGGATGAGAATCATTTCAGAAATTGACCGGGAGAGTGACACGAGGAGTCCTGCCGCGCAAGAAAGATTGGAAGGAGAAGGTGAAACTTACTTTTTTTAGATCAGTAAGTAAAATACGTTTTTTTTTGCTTCTCGTGCTAATCCAGTTGTTTAAATGGTTGCATATTAATTTAAGATATGTCTTTGATTTCTATATACACTACCGTTCAAAGGTTTTGGGGGTCACTTAGAAATGTCCTTGTTTTCCGAAAATAAAAGGAAACATTTTTGTCCATTAAAATAACATCAAATTGATACAGTGTAGTTTATCATTTTAAAAGGCGAATTGATCATTACAAAACCCTTTTGCAATTATGTTAGCACAGCTGAAAACTGTTTGTGCTGATTAAAGAAGCAAATAAAACTGGCCTTCTTGAGAACTAGTTGAGTATCTGGAGCATCAGCAATTGTGGGTTCGATTACAGGCTCAAAATGGCCAGAAACAAATAACTTTCTACTGAAACTCGTCAGTCTATTCTTGTTCTGAGAAATGAAGGCTATTTCCATGCGAGAAATTGCCAAGAAACTAAAGATCTCGTACAACGCTGTGTACTACTTCCTTCACAGAACAGCACAAACTGGCTATAACCAGAATAGAAAGAGGAGTGGGAGGCCCCCGTGCACAACTGAGCAAGAGGACAAATACATTAGAGTGTCTAGTTTGAGAAACAGGTGCCTCAAAGGTCCTCAACTGGCAGCTTCATTAAATAGTAACCCGCAAAACACCAGTCTCAACATCAACAGTGAAGAGGCGACTTCGGGATGCTGACCTTCTAGGCAGAGTTGCAAAGAAAAAGCCACATCTCAGACTGGCCAATAAAAAGAAAAGATTAAGATGGGCAGTCTGAGATGTGGCTTTTTCATAGCAACTTTGCCTCTACAAATATTAATGTAGAGCTTTCTAGATCATGCTTTGAATGTATAAGTCTGAAAACTTTTGCACACACACTGCTACCCTCTTGGTGCACAACATCTAAATTACACCCAGCTTCCTAGATCAATGTATGGCATTTCAAGATGATGCCAAAAAAACAAATCTAATGTGTTATATTCTCCTACATTAATTTCACATTTCCAAACTTCAAAGTGTTTCCTTTCAAATAGCTACAGGCAGTTAGATTTGGGTATGTCATTTTAGGCAGAAATTGAGATGAAGGGTCCGATCCTTAAGAGGGTTTAAAGGGATCCCCATTAGTCCTGCCAAGACAGCAGCTACTCTTCCTGGGGAGCAACAAAATTAACCATTTATTGCAATGGGGCTGAATCAGGGTCACACAAAGTGTTTCAATCCATTTCTCAGTTGGTCACATGGTTTAAAAAATCATTCTTTAACCTCCCTTCATCTACACTGATTTAAGTGGATTTAACAAGTGACATCAATAAGGGATCTGTCACGAACGTTGAGAGACGGGTCGGACCAAGGTGCAGCGTGAAAAGCGTACATGTTTATTAATTAAATAAACGTTCAACAAAAACAAGAAAAACAAACGTAACGTGAAGCCCAAAGGGCTATACACACACCAACCTAACAGGGACAAGATCCCACAATGCACAGCAGGCCAGGGTTCCTCAATTCCGGTCCTGGAGGGCCGAAACACCTCTGTTTTTCATCCTCTCCTTCTAATCAGGGGCTAATTCAGACCTGGGACACCAGGTGAGTGCAATTAACTACCAGGTAGAAATAAAAAACAGAAGTGTTTCGGCCCTCCAGAACCCTGCAGTAGGCAATGGGCTACCTAAGTATGATCCCCAATCAGAGACAACGAGCGACAGCTGTTCTCTGATCGGGAATCACACCCCGGCCCAACCTAGAAACACAACCTAGCACTGCAACATAGAAATAGACTTAACTAGAACATAAACATAGAATATAAAACATAGAAACTCACGCCCTGACCAAACCAACTAAAGACAACAGGCCTCTCAAGGCCAGGGCGTGACAGGATCATAGCTTTCACCTGGATTCATCTGGTCAGTCTATGTCATGGAAAGAGCAGGTGTTCCTAATGTTTTGTACACTCAGTGTATATATATATGTATATATATATATATATATATAAATAATGGTGTGTATAGACAGTAAATCAAATCAAATCAAATCAAATTTTATTGGTCACATGCGCCGAATACAACAGGTGCAGACATTACAGTGAAATGCTTACTTACAGCCCTTAACCAACAGTGCATTTATTTTAAACAAAAAAGTAAGAATAAAACACACAACAAAAAAGTGTTGAGAAAAAAAAGAGCAGAAGTAAATAAAGTGACAGTAGGGAGGCTATATATACAGTAAAATAAAGTGACAGTAGGGAGGCTATATATACAGGGGGGTACCGTTGCATAGTCAATGTGCGGGGGCACCGGCTAGTTGAGGTAGTTGAGGTAATATGTACATGTGGGTAGAGTTAAAGTGACTATGCATAAATACTTAAACAGAGTAGCAGCAGCGTAAAAAGATGGGGTGGGGGGGCAGTGCAAATAGTCCGGGTAGCCATGATTAGCTGTTCAGGAGTCTTATGGCTTGGGGGTAGAAGCTGTTGAGAAGTCTTTTGACCTAGAACTTGGCACTCAGGTACCGCTTGCCGTGCGGTAGCAGAGAGAACAGTCTATGACTAGGGTGGCTGGAGTCTTTGACAATTTTGAGGGCCTTCCTCTGACACCGCCTGGTATAGAGGGTCCTGGATGGCAGGGAGCTTTGCCCCAGTGATGTACTGGGCCGTACGCACTACCCTCTGTAGTGCCTTGCGGTCAGAGGCCAAGCAGTTGCCATACCAGGCGTGTGATGCAACCAGTTCAGGATGCTCTCGATGGTGCAGCTGTAGAATTTTTGAGGATCTGAGGACCCATGCCAAATCTTTTTAGTCTCCTGAGGGGAATAGGCTTTGTCGTGCCCTCTTCACGACTGTCTTGGTGTGTTTTGGACCATGATAGTTCGTTGGTGATGTGGACACCAAGGAACTTGAAGCTCTCAACCTGTTCCACTACAGCCCCGTCGATGAGAATGGGGGCGTGCTCAGTCCTCTTTTTTTTCCCTGTAGTCCACAATCATCTCCTTTGTCTTGGTCACGTTGAGGGAGAGGTTGTTGTCCTGGCACCACACGGCCAGATCTCTGACCTCCTCCCTATAGGCTTGTCTCATCGTTGTCGGTGATCAGGCCTACCACTGTTGTGTCGTCGGCAAACTTAATGATGGTGTGGAGTCGTGCCTGGCCATGCAGTCATGGGTGAACAGAGAGTACAGGAGGGGACTGAGCACGCAACCCCTGAGGGGCCCCCGTGTTGAGGATCAGTGTGGCAGATTGTGTTGTTACCTACCCTTACCACCTGGGGGCGGCCCGTCAGGAAGTCCAGGATCCAGTTGCAGAGGGAGGTGTTTAGTCCCAGGATCCTTAGCTTAGTGATGAGCTTAGAGGGCACTATGGTGTTGAATGCTGAGCTGTAGTCAATGAATAGCATTCTCACGTAGGTGTTCCTCTTGTCCAGGTGGGAAAGGGCAGTGTGGTGGAGTGCGATAGAGATTGCATCATCTGTGGATCTGTTGGGGCGGTATGCAAATTGGAGTGGGTCTAGGGTGTTTCTGGGATTATGCTGTTGATGTGAGCCATGACCAGTCTTTCAAAGCACTTCATGGCTACAGACGTCAGTGTGCTACGGGTCGGTAGTCCATTTAGGCAGGTTATCTTAGAGTTCTTGGGCACGGGGACTATGGTGGTCTGCTTGAAACATGTTGGTATTACAGACTCAGTCAGGGACATGTTGAAAATGTCAGTGAAGACAAACTTGCCAGTTGGTCAGCACATGCTCGGAGTACACGTCCTGGTAATCCGTCTGGCCCTGCGGCCTTGTGAATGTTGACCTGCTTAAAAGTCTTACTCACATCGGCTACGGAGAGCGTGATCACATAGTCGTCCGGAACAGCTGGTGCTCTCTCATGCATGCTTCAGTGTTGCTTGCCTCGATGTCGAGCATAGAAGTGGTTTAGCTCGCGTCTGGTATGCTTGTGTCACTGGGCAGCTCGCGGCTGTGCTTCCCTTTGTAGTCTGTAAATAGTTTTCAAGCCCTGCCACATCCGACGAGCGTCAGAGCCAGTGTAGTATGATTCAATCTTAGACCTGTATTGACTCTTTGCCTGTTTGATGGTTCGTCGGAGGTCATAGCGGGATTTCTTATAAGCGTCCGGGTTAGAGACCCGTTCCTTGAAAGCGGCAGCTTTACCCTTTAGCTCAGTGCGGATGTTTCCTGTAATCCATGGCTTCTGGTTGGGGTATGTACATACGGTCACTGTGGGGACGACATCATCGATGCACTTATTGATGAAGCCAGTGACTGATGTGGTGTACTCCTCAATGCTGTCTGAAGAATCCCGGAACATGTTCCAGTCTGTGCTAGCAAAACAGTCCTGTAGCTTAGCATCTGCGTCATCTGACCACTTTTTTATTAGCCGACTCTGCCCAGTATGGACAGTATATGAATATAAAAGGTGTTTACAGCAGTAGTTATATAGAATGAGCCTTGACTAGAATACAGTGTATACATATGAAGTGGGTAAAACAGTATGTAAACATCACAGGAGGTTGGTAGCACCTTAATTGGGGAGGACGGGCTCGTGGTAATGGCTGGAGTGGAATGGGTGGAAGGGTATCAAATACATCAATCATGTGGTTTCCATGGTTTCCATGTGTTTTTGATGCCATTCCATTTGCTCCATTCCAGCCATTATTATGAGCCGTCCTCCCTTCAGCAGCCCTCCACTGGTAAACATTAGTAAAGTGACCAGTGTTCAATGACTCTATGTACATAGGGCAGCGGTCTCTAAGGTGCAGGGTAGAGTACCGGGTGGTAACCGGCTAGCAACAGTGACTAAGGTTCGGGGCAGGGTACTGGGGCGGAGGCCGGCTAGTAGTGACTGTTTAACAATCTGATGGCCTCAAGATAGAAGCTATTCATCAGTCTCTCGGTCCCAGCTTTGATGCACCTGTACTGTCTCCGCCTTCTAGATGGTAGCGGGGTGAACAGGCCGTGGCTCGGGTCGCTGAGGTTCCGATGATGATCTTTCTTGGCCTTCCTTGTGACACCGGGTGCTGTAGATGTCCTGCAGGGCAGGCAGTGTGCCCCCCCGGTGATGCTTTGGGCTGACCGCACCACCCTCTGGAGAGCCCTGCGGTTGCGGACGGTGCAATTGCCGTACCAGGCGGTGCCGTACCAGCCCGAACAGGATGCTCTCGATGGCGAATCTGTTGAAGTTCGTGAGGGGTTTTAGTGGCCTAATTTCTTTAGCCTCCTGTTGCACCTTCTTCTGTCTGTCTGTGTGAAAGGAACATTTATTTTCCTGTCACCACTCCACCAGGGCTCTCGCCTCCTCCCTGTAGGCCAGGGATCCCCAACTGGTGGCCCGCGGGCCAAATCCGGCCCTCCAACAATATTATTTGGACCCCAAAGACCCCCAAAATTAATTATGAATATTTTTTCCATAAAATAAATAAATAAATAATAATAATAAAAATCTCGGACCCGAGATGCAAAAAACTCACAAGAAGCAAGTTACCCTACCTAAACAATGCAAAAAGTTACATTTTAACTTAATTCATGAGGAGACGGTCAACTAATAAGGAGACCATTCTGTGGCGCTGAAACGTAAAGCTGTAACCGTGACAACAAGAGGAGGTGAACAGAGCCTGGTGCCGAAAAAAAATACAGCCAACTTGTTATGCAAGCGTTGCACAGCGACAGATGGAGGAAAACCCTACACCGGTCGAGTAATTCATTTCAACAATAATCTTTCATTTTTATTTGACTTTACAAACAACAAGAGGGGCTTTTAATTGGAGTCTATTTCTTCCGAGCCTAGGCCAATATATAAAATAACTCAACTGGCTGAGGTAGGCTGAGGCTTAACGGCATCTTTTCACAAGAACAAAACTAAACGACCTAATAGAGGTGGGATATGTTTTTTTTTTTTAGACCTAATTACAATTACAACTGGCCAAAAATATAGCATCGTACATAAAACAATCATTTAAAGATTTTTAAAAAAGGCGACGTCTGTCTGAATGTCTATCGGGGCTCCTGCAACTGTAGCCGGCGCGGTCTGCTCGTTGCCGACTACTGCGTTGCCGACTACTGCGTTGCCGACTACTGCGTTGCCGACTACTGCTGCGTGCGTTGTTTCCGGTGCACTGAAGACAAGACACTGGCGTACTTGAAGGCACTTTATTGTGTACAACTCTCTCAATCTGTTCAACATCAAGGAGAGAAAATGTTCAAAACTCTACCCTCGACCAGAATCCGCCTCTCTCAGTCGAGTAGAATGCAGACTCAGTATAGTCACATTCAAAAATACAAGGAATAAAATACAACATAATTGGAAAATAAACATCGCATCTGGTGTATATCTTATGTATGTGTCATATTGCATGTTATCTCTGCCAAAAACTCTGAGCTTTTAGCCTTTACATTAATACTGTGCAACATGACATAAACCATCTTTCAAATAGGAGCAATACATACAGTAATATGCACGAAGCAACATGTAATCCTTCACATTTGAGCTTTTCAGTGCCATTAAACACTAATCAATACATGAAAACATTTTAAATGAACACATATTTTAACCTGATATAGGGAATACATACCTGTTCAACATCAAGGAGAGAAAATGTTCAAAACTCTACCTTCGACCAGAATCCGCCTAACATAAAAAGAACAACGTGGGCTTCAACACAAGAGGATAGAATGACGATTGCTAACTTACAGCTAAACAGAACACGAGGTTAGCTAAGTTAGCAATTTCTCAAACTCTCAAAAACAGCTAAATTCACGACACAGCTTGATTAAATGTACGTACACTCATCATATAATATACATACAAGTTACTATGTGCACTGAAACGTTTTAGTTTTAACAGGTACATCAAGTTTATATCACGCCGAAGTGAACACATACCTCTCTCAGTCGAGTACAATGCAGACTGAGAAAAGCATTAAAACCCTCCGCATATAACCAAACCAACACTCTAGAGGGCGCACTTACACAACTAACTCTCCCAATATCTGTAAACTACACGAAATGCTGAACAATACAATATTTTGGTGAAATCAACTCACAAAATAAAATAAAAAATAGAAAATGAACGGTTGCAAAAATCTGTAATTCTTTGACCTGTTACACAACGACAGAACAAACAGAAAAATACTGTCAGCTTGAGACATAAATATCCCTGGATAAGCACTCACAATAATGCTAGTATTTACTAAATACAGTCACATAGGCCACTAAGTGACTTACTCAATGGGAAAAGTTGCATTTGCCCTCGGACACGATCTTTGTTGACGTCGCGTGGAGATGGGTGTGATTTTGATGCGCAGGCAGTCCTTGACTGACTTATGTGAAAAGCCGGTTCCTGTCGTGAGCCTATATTGGGTTCATAGAGGAAAATGAGGACTCGCAGGTGTAAGTCGATCCAAACATTGTTAGCGCATAAAATGCAAGTTTCTTTATTGGCTGTATTCCTCTGAACATGCCACCCCAAAACATCACACAAGGACTCCGAACTCGTGAGCGCATCCCTGATGTGGCTCGATGTCTGTCATTCAATCAGCTCAGTTTTGAATTGCGGCCTCATCCAGCGAGGGTATCGCTTTCTTAGCAAGGGGAGGAGAATTATCCACCAGGGGCGGACTGTGAGAGGAGCACGTAGAAACGTAATGATATCCTTTTGGGCATGCTGTAGTCTTCAAATCTGGTGGAGAAGTTGTCCCTCAGCTGCTTGATGAAATCTTCCATGCTGCGGCCTGGTCCCTCAGCCTGTCGTTTTCTTCAGTGTGCTGAAGTGCAGTAGTCTTCCAGGTGACAAGTCCAAATCCAAACAACTCAAGCTTCCTAGTAAAGGCCTTAAGTTTTTCCACCATGTCCACGACTGTTTTCCCTCTTCCTTGTAACTGGAGATTTAACCCGTTTTAAGTGACAGAATATGTCAGCCAAAAAAAAGCAGTGTGTGTAGCTTGCGGTTAACGCTTCAATGTTTCAGCGTCGGACCTCTGTCTGGGAGGCCACTTTGAAAGTTCCATGCTTCATAATGACGTCTGAGATTGAATTCTTTGCAAAACAGCGACATTTTTCATTGCAAATAAGACACACTGGCTTGGCATTGGGAAAATGTGGTAAGATGAACACATCTCTCTCTTTTTACATTCTTTTCCTGAAACTTTTGATTTTCATTATCCACCTTTCTGTTGATACTTTTTGAGAGCGACATTTTCTCTTGCTATCAAGCTAATTGTTCTGAACGAATGTTGAAGATAAGCTTTCTGCCAAGTTCTTAAAAAAACAAAAATACAATCAGTGTAGCCTACAACATCTCTGTAGAAGTAGACCTGTTTCCCCCCCCACCAATCAAACGCACAGAGAAATAGACAACAAATTATAATTGAATAGAGACATGGTGATTTCATCAGCGTAATCAGATCAAAATGTACGTTATTGTCACATTATTTTATGCATGTACTATAGATGTGTTAAAAAATGTTTTCATTTTTGTAGTGTAATATTTCATATTTTCTGAAAATACATTTGCTTTTTATTGTTAAAACAAATTATGAAAAGAGATTGGGTGTGTTTGTTCACAATTAATCGTGCTATGATATTAAATCTACTAATTATGTCATTTTCAGAGAGACAAACCTGTTTTGCAAAATATACACTGCCGACAATTAGCTCAAGTAAATCAATCACACTTCTGTCCAAGGTCAAACCTAGATGATTGAACCGTGCACATGTAGGCCTCGTGAGGTCATCATTAGGCAATTAGCAAGTTGCCAATCAGAAGTGTCAGCAAACTCAGACCCTTTCAGCCAATCACTGGCTGATGTTTTGGTCAGGGTGCTGGCGGTGGGCTAGTAGCATGAGCACGCACCACCTGTCAGGGGCCCATCCAGGATGTAACTTGAGGCGAGCTGTGGCTGAGGTTTGCTGTGTTGTGGCCTACCTTCACCACTTGGCCATACATCAAGAGACAAGGGGGTCACGTATTTGACTCCCATGAAACCGCAATCAAGCTGTGTGGCCGAATCATAACTTCCCACCTAATCC
>CM072220.1:80950991-80954448 GCA_036851935.1 Coregonus suidteri
CAGCTTCCACTGTCTGCTTTTCACTTCTCACTGTTGTTACAGCTTCCACTGTCTGCTTTTCACTTCTCACTGTTGTTACAGCTTCCACTGTCTGCTTTTCACTTCTCACTGTTGTTACAGCTTCCACTGTCTGCTTTTCACTTCTCACTGTTGTTACAGCTTCCACTGTCTGCTTTTCACTTCTCACTGTTGTTACAGCTTCCACTGTCTGCTTTTCACTTCTCACTGTTGTTACAGCTTCCACTGTCTGCTTTTCACTTCTCACTGTTGTTACAGCTTCCACTGTCTGCTTTTCACTTCTCACTGTTGTTTACAGCTTCCACTGTCTGCTTTTCACTTCTCACTGTTGTTACAGCTTCCACTGTCTGCTTTTCACTTCTCACTGTTGTTACAGCTTCCACTGTCTGCTTTTCACTTCTCACTGTTGTTACAGCTTCCACTGTCTGCTTTTCACTTCTCACTGTTGTTGTTACAGCTTCCACTGTCTGCTTCTCACTTCTCACTGTTGTTACAGCTACACTGCTGCCACTGTCTGCTTTTCACTTCTCTTTTCACTGTTGTTACAGCTTCCACTGTCTGCTTTTCACTTTCACTTCTCACTGTTGCTTTTACAGCTTCCACTGTCTGCTTTTCACTTCTCACTGTTGTTACAGCTTCCACTGTCTGCTTTTCTCTTCTCACTGTGTTGTTACAGCTTCCACTGTCTGCTTTTCACTTCTCACTGTTGTTACAGCTTCCACTGTCTGCTTTTCACTTCTCACTGTTGTTACAGCTTCCACTGTCTGCTTTTCACTTCTCTTTCACTGTTGTGTTACAGCTTCCACTGTCTGCTTTTCATTTCTCACTGTTGTTACAGCTTCCACTGTCTGCTTTTCACTTCTCACTGTTGTTACAGCTTCCACTGTCTGCTTTTTCACAGCTCTCACTGTCTGCTTTTCACTTCTCACTGTTGTTACAGCTTCCACTGTCTGCTTTTCACTTCTCACTGTTGTTACAGCTTCTTTTCACTTCTCACTGTTGTTACAGCTTCCACTGTCTGCTTTTCACTTCTCACTGTTGTTTTACAGCTTCTTCCACTGTCTGTCACTTCTCACTTCTGCTTTTCACTTCTCACTGTTGTTACAGCTTCCACAGTCTGCTTTTCACTTCTCACTGTTGTTACAGCTTCCACTGTCTGCTTTTCACTTCTGTCTGCTTTCACTTGTTGTGTTACACTGTCTGCTTCCACTGTCTGCTTTTCCACTGTTCTTTTCACTTCTCACTGTTGTTACAGCTTCCACTGTCTGCTTTTCACTTCTCACTGTTGTTACAGCTTCCACTGTCTGCTTTTCACTTCTCACTGTTGTTACAGCTTCCACTGTCTGCTTTTCACTTCTCACTGTTGTTACAGCTTCCACTGTCTGCTTTTCACTTCTCACTGTTGTTACAGCTTCCACTGTCTGCTTTTCACTTCTCACTGTTGTTACAGCTTCCACTGTCTGCTTTTCACTTCTCACTGTTGTTACAGCTTCCACTGTCTGCTTTTCACTTCTCACTGTTGTTACAGCTTCCACTGTCTGCTTTTCACTTCTCACTGTTGTTACAGCTTCCACTGTCTGCTTTTCACTTCTCACTGTTGTTACAGCTTCCACTGTCTGCTTTCACTTCTCACTGTTGTTACAGCTTACAGCTTCACTGTCTGCTTTTCACTTCTCACTGTTGTGTTACAGCTTCCACTGTCTGCTTTTCACTTCTCACTTTGTTACAGCTTCCACTGTCTGCTTTTCACTTCTCACTGTTGTTACAGCTTCCACTGTCTGCTTTTCACTTCTCACTGTTTGTTACAGCTTCCACTGTCTGCTTTTCACTTCTCACTGTTGTTACAGCTTCCACTGTCTGCTTTTCACTTCTCACTGTTGTTACAGCTTTCCACTGTCTGCTTTTCACTTCTCACTGTTGTTACAGCTTCCACTGTCTGCTTTTCACTTCTCACTGTGTTTACAGCTTCCACTGTCTGCTTTTCACTTCTCACTGTTGTTACAGCTTCCACTGTCTGCTTTTCACTTCTCACTGTTGTTACAGCTTCCACTGTCTGCTGTTTTTCACTTCTCACTGTTGTTACAGCTTCCACTGTCTGCTTTCACTTCTCACTGTTGTTACAGCTTCCACTGTCTGCTTTTCACTTCTCACTGTTTGTTACAGCTTCCACTGTCTGCTTTTCACTTCTCACTGTTTGTTACAGCTTCCACTGTCTGCTTTTCACTTCTCACTGTTGTTACAGCTTCCACTGTCTGCTTTTCACTTCTCACTGTTGTTACAGCTTCCACTGTCTGCTTTTCACTTCTCACTGTTGTTACAGCTTCCACTGTCTGCTTTTCACTTCTCACTGTTGAGAGAGAGAGAGGAGAGAGAGAGAGAGAGAGAGAGAGAGAGAGAGAGAGAGAGAGAGAGAGAGAGAGAGAGAGAGAGAGAGAGAGAGAGAGGAGAGAGAGAGAGAGAGAGAGAGAGAGAGGAAGGGAGAGAGAGAGAGAGAAGAAAAAGGCTTCTGTCCCTGGAATGGCAACTGTCAGAGGTAGAAGCAGAGCATTGTGGTCTGTCTGTGAGAGATAGGGAGAGAGAGAGAGAAAGAGAGAGCGAGACAGACAGACAGACAGACAGCGACTTTTCCTTATCTTCCTCCTCTTCCTCCTCTTCCTCTTCTTCAGTCAGCCATCATTCAGTAACCATTCATAACCTGTAAACAACCAGCTCCCTGCCCTCTTGGACCTGTCTCCTCCAGCCTACAGCACTGTGTTAACAGACCTGGCACGAGGACCATACAGAGAACCAGGGCACAGAGAGACAGAGAGTCCCTCAGTGGGCCTTGAATTCTGGACCGTGTCCCTCTCTCCCCTCTCCCGCTGGTTCTCTCCCCAAGGCTGGGGCTGCATTGTCCTGGTGCCTCCTGACCCCACTGGGCCCCACTACAAGCTACCAGAACGTTCAAGGGACCAACACCTCTAGCTGGGCCCACCTTTCTGTCATGCGTCCCAAAGTGGCACCCTATTCACTTTAAAGTGCACTACTTTTGACCAGAGCCCATAGGGATCCTCATAGGGGCTCTGGTCAAAACTAGTGCACTATATAGGGAATATGGTGCCATTTGGAACTCCACCTCTTTCTTTCAACCTCTTCCCAATGGCAGATGGAACCAAGACAACAAAAAAAACCTCAGAGTACAAAAACCCACCAGGCCTTTCATACCACTCCAGCTCCTATAGAAGGAACTATATAAGGGACACACACACACACACACAAACACACACACACACACACACACACACACACACACACACACACACACACACACACACACACACACAAGAGATGGGGAGTTAGGGGGGCTGTTATTCCTGTTTCGTTCCTGCAGGAGAATTCAAGTGAAAACAAAGACGGCTATAATAGAATAGAATCCAGAGGCTGTCTGTTTATTGTTGGT
>CM072220.1:80954948-81023031 GCA_036851935.1 Coregonus suidteri
TTTAAACTGTCTGTAGCTCTGGGCCAACCCCCAGGAAACCCTGAAACGTACCCCAGAGAGAGTGAGCTCCGCTGGGGGAGGAGGGGGGATCTGGTGGGTCTGTCCCCTAATCTCCACCAGTGAAGGAAACTGAACCAGGACTTGGTCCCTATAGGTGTAGGTCTACTGAAGGAAACTGAACCAGGACTTGGTCCCTATAGGAGTAGGTCTACTGAAGGAAACTGAACCAGGACTTGGTCCCTATAGGTGTAGGTCTACTGAAGGAAACTGAACCAGGACTTGGTCCCTATAGGAGTAGGTCTACTGAAGGAAACTGAACCAGGACTTGGTCCCTATAGGTGTAGGTCTACTGAAGGAAACTGAACCAGGACTTGGTCCCTATAGGTGTAGGTCTACTGAAGGAAACTGAACCAGGACTTGGTCCCTATAGGAGTAGGTCTACTGAAGGAAAACTGAACCAGGACTTGGTCCTATAGGTGTAGGTCTACTGAAGGAAACTGAACCAGGACTTGGTCCCTATAGGAGTAGGTCTACTGAAGGAAACTGAACCAGGACTTGGTCCCTATAGGAGTAGGTCTACTGAAGGAAACTGAACCAGGACTTGGTCCCTATAGGTGTAGGTCTACTGAAGGAAACTGAACCAGGACTTGGTCCCTATAGGAGTAGGTCTACTGAAGGAAACTGAACCAGGACTTGGTCCCTATAGGAGTAGGTCTACTGAAGGAAACTGAACCAGGACTTGGTCCCTATAGGTGTAGGTCTACTGAAGGAAACTGAACCAGGACTTGGTCCCTATAGGTGTAGGTCTACTGAAGGAAACTGAACCAGGACTTGGTCCCTATAGGAGTAGGTCTACTGAAGGAAACTGAACCAGGACTTGGTCCCTATAGGTGTAGGTCTACTGAAGGAAACTGAGACAGGATTTATTAGGATCCCCATTAGCCGGCAACAACGGCGTCAGCTAGTCTTACTGAGGTCTGACACATATTGAAAAATACTTTGCAATTTACATACTTGGTCCCTACGGGTGTAGTACAGAGAATCCTATACATGATATTATTATTATATTTATTACATTATTCTCTCATATTCACTGTTATTTTACTGTTTTACTGTTTGAATGTCTCTCTTCATTGTGTCTCTTAGTAACCGTACCAATACATTTGTTGGAAGAGATGCGCTTTATATATAAATATATAAATACAGTTTGACTGATTCACTCATTGTATTATTATCTATTCTACTGCAGCACTGAAGAGAGGCGGAAGACTTTAAAACACATTTATTCATTTTCATGTTTATAAAATGTAAGAATAACCTCCTACATAATCTGGATTAGTTATTGTGATACCTGAGACTGACTAACCTGCAGCTGGGTGTCACACCCTGGCTCTGGGACTCATTATGTTGAGCCAGGGTGTGTGCATTCTATGTGTTCATGTTCTATGTTGGGTGTCTAGGTTGTCGATTTCTATGTTTGGTCAATGACTCCCAATCGGAGGTAACGAGTGTCAGCTGTCGGCTCGTTATCTCTGATTGGGAGCCATATTTAATCTGTATGTTTTCCTGTGGGTGTTGTGGGGTTTTTGTTCCTTTTGCGGTCAGTGTAACCGTGGACTTCACAAGTCGTGTTTTTGTTGTAATTTAGATACTTTAATATAATAAAGTCATGTTTATTTCACACGCTGCGCCTTGGTCTACTTCGCTACTCGACGATCGTGACAGAAAAAACCCACCACAAAAGGACCAAGCAGCGTGTCCAGGAGCAAGTTGATTGGACATGGGAGGAAGCGCCGGGTAAGGAGATCGAGAGGCTGGCGATGGCCCAGGTGGGCAAATCGTGGTCCTGGGAGGACATGCTCGGGGCAAGGGACCTTGGGGGAGGATCAAGGCCTGGCGAGAGAGGAGCAACGGCGTCAGCAGGGCCATCGTCGGAAGGACGAGAGGCCAACCCCTAGAAATGTTTAGGGGGGGGCACACGGCATGGACGACGGAGGCAAAGATGGGGCGAATCCAGGAGGCCACCAGGCCAGGGGTACACCGCCCTGTACGTCCTGTGCGGATGCCTCACACAGAGTGTGTGAGGGTAGGCATTCAGCCAGGACGGGTGGTGGCCGCTGTTCACTCCAGGCCTCCTATCCGTCTCCACAGCCCGGTCCGGCCTGTTCCTGCCACCCGCACCAAGTCTACGGTGTGCGTCGACAGCCCAGTCCGGCCCGTTCCTGCTCCCCGCACCAAGTCTACGGTGTGGTGCGTCGACAGCCCAGTCCGGCCCGTTCCTGCTCCCCGCACCAAGTCTACGGTGTGCGTCGACAGCCCTGCCCGACCTGTTCCTGCTCCACGCACCAAGGCTAACGGTGTGCGTCGACAGCCCTGCCCGGCCTGTTCCTGCTCTACGCACCAAGTCTACGGTGTGCGTCGACAGCCCTGTCCGGCCCAGTCCTGCTCCCCGCACCAAGTCTACGGTGCGCGTCGCCAGCCCGCGTCCGCCTGTTCCTGCCACCCGCACCAAGTCTACGGTGGCGTCGCCAGCCCGACCCGGCCTGTTCCTGCCACTCGCACCAAACCTACGCGGTGCGCGTCGCCAGCCCGGTCCGGCCTGTTCCTGCCACCCGCACCAAGTCTACGGTGTGCGTCGCCAGCCCGACCCGGCCTGTTCCTGCCACTCGCACCAGACCTACGGTGCGCGTCGCCAGCCCGACCCGGCCTGTTCCTGCCACTCGCACCAAGCCTACGGTGCGCGTCGCCAGCCCGGTCCGGCCTGTTCCTGCCACTCGCACTAAAGCCAGGGGTGCGAGAAGTCCAGCCTGGTAAGGGCCCGTTCCTCCTCCACGCACCAAGCCTACGGGGTGCGTCGTCAGCCCTGTCCGGCTCGTTCCTGCTCTCCGCACCAGGTCTGTGGTACGCGTCGCCAGCCTGTTCCGGTCCATTCCTGTTCACACACCAAGCCAGGGGCGCGTGTCGTCAGTCCGGCTTCCGGCCAGCGGGGCTAGACAGGACCAGGGGTACTTGGGGGGTGTATCGGAGGGTGGTGGTCTAGGCCGGAGCCAGAACCGCCACCGAGGAGGTATGGCCCGCCCAGCCCTCCCCTGTTTGGGGTTTTTGAGGCGCGGTCGCAGTCCGCGCCTTTAGGGGGGGGTACTGTCACACCCTGGCTCTGGGACTCATTATGTTGAGCCAGTGGTGTGTGCATTCTATGTGTTCATGTTCTATGTTGGGTGTCTAGGTTGTCGATTTCTATGTTTGGTCAATGACTCCCAATCGGGAGGTAACGAGTGTCAGCTGTCGGCTCGTTATCTCTGATTGGGAGCCATATTTAATCTGTATGTTTTCCTGTGGGTGTTGTGGGTTTTTGTTCCTTTTGCGGTCAGTGTAACCGTGGACTTCACGAGTCGTGTTTTGTTTGTAATTTAGATACTTTAATATAATAAAGTCATGTTTTATTTCACACGCTGCGCCTTGGTCTACTTCGCTACTCTCGACGATCGTGACACTGGGCCATTGCCCCCCCCCCCCCCGAGGACCCGACTAGGACTCGGCTGACAGAGGCGTTGCCTGTCTGAATTACTACGAGCTGCCCCCCACTAATGCCCGACTGAAATCGGTCTTGGAGCTGGAGGTTACTGTTCTGTTTCTGCTTCTATGTCCCTAGCAACTGTTTTTAACTTGAGACAGCAGTGTTCTGTTTGTTAGGGTCTCCTGTGAGTCCAACCTTGAGCCGACTTACGTTTTTTTTCACCTGAAGAACTTCTTATGAAGTTTGTTTCATTTACACAGGAGCTGTCTGAATTACTACAAGCTACGAGCTGCCCCCCACTAATGCCTGACTGAAATCTGTTAGGTCCTGTACTGAGATGTATTGTTATGAAGTTGTTTTCATTTACACAGGAGCTGTCTGAATTACTACAAGCTACGAGCTGCCCCCCACTAATGCCCGACTGAAATCTGTTAGGTCCTGTACTGAAATCTATTGTTATGAAGTTGTTTCATTTACACAGGAGCTGTCTGAATTACTACAAGCTACGAGCTGCCCCCCACTAATGCCCGACTGAAATCTGTTAGGTCCTGTACTGAAATCTATTGTTATGAAGTTGTTTCATTTACACAGGAGCTGTCTGAATTACTACAAGCTACGAGCTGCCCCCCCACTAATGCCTGACTGAAATCTGTTAGGTCCTGTACTGAAATCTATTGTTATGAAGTTGTTTCATTTACACAGGAGCTGTCTGAATTACTACAAGCTACGAGCTGCCCCCCCCACTAATGCCCGACTGAAATCTGTTAGGTCCTGTACTGAGATATATTGTTATGAAGTTGTTTCATTTACACAGGAGCTGAGGTGCTTTAAAAGAATGAGTGAGAAAAGATCAAGCTCAAACTTACAGTGGGGAAAAAAAAGTATTTAGTCAGCCACCAATTGTGCAAGTTCTCCCACTTAAAAAGATGAGAGAGGCCTGTAATTTTCATCATAGGTACACGTCAACTATGACAGACAAAATGAGAAAAAAAATCCAGAAAATCACATTGTAGGATTTTTAATGATTTTTTTTTGTGTACCTATGATGAAAATTACAGGCCTCTCTCATCTTTTTAAGTGGTAGAACTTGCACAATTGGTGGCTGACTAAATACTTTTTTCCCCACTGTACATGTTTAAACAGCTCTATAAATAGGGTGCTGTGCTGTGGATTTCCGGGCTTTTTGTCGACCCTTTAGAACAGATGAAGCCATTTAGAAACATGCAACGGACCAGTAAATAACTTTCTTGTTCATCTCCAATAACGGATGACAGCCAGTTTAAATATTACTGAACGACAGGCCAACGTTTTAGACCTAGAAATCCATAATGATCAAGGCGTGTCAATACAATACAACCCTGCTAACCTCTCTTTAAAAAGTTCCGCTCACAACCGTAGAATGAACACGTTTTTTTTGGGGGGGGGGGATTATTTTTCACTGTCAATGAGAGTGCAAATACACAATCAATCAATGATAATAAACCCCTTTTCTAATCATGGCTGATGAGGCTGGAATATCATTTTTTATTTTTTTATTTTAAACACGGGGTGTGTGTCCCAAATAACACCCTATTCCCTAATATAGTGCACTACTTTTGACCAGGCCCCCTCTATAGAGGGAATAGGGTTCCTTTTGGGATACTTACCCCCCCCCCCCCCCCCCCCCCCCCTCCCCCCCCCCCCCCCCCCCCCCCCCCCCCCCCCCCCCCCCCCCCCCCCCCCCCCCCCCCGCCCCCCCCCCCCCCCCCCCCCCCCCCCCCCCCCCCCCCCCCCCCCCCCCCGTGCTCTTCACTTCCAGCGTCATCTGTCAGCCTCAGAGGACAATACATCCTGATTAATCTAATCTCATCTACATTTGGATACGTCTTTTTTTTTACCCGATAAAGGCTGACCTATCCTCCTCTTTCTTCTCTGTTGATTTGTGCTAATGTTACTGATTTGGACCGAGCTAATCATGCATCCCAATTTTAAATACAGGTTTAATTGCATGTTTTTCAAGTGTAGAATAATCGTGCTTTCTGGGTAGTTTTTTTTTTTTTTTAAGGAAAAGCAGACTTGTTTTGTTTTTTTCTCCATTTATAATGCTGTACCTTTTTGGAGGATGTTTCCAAAGAGAGTCATACTCATTAACTGTCACAAGATAGTAACTAGTATTCACATTTAACAGCATCACTAATCCAGTGGGCAAAACTGTTTGCATTGACCTCATTCTGACGTTATGGCTGTGTCTTAACTCTCTTGTGTGGGCGCACACACACACACACACACACACACACACACACACACACACACACACACACACACACACACACACACACACACACACACACACACACACACACACACACACACACACATACACACTCACACACACACACACACACACACACACACACACACACACACACACACACACACACACACACACACACACACACACACTCACACACACACACACACACACACACACACACACACACACACACACACACACACACACACACACACACACACACACACACAGCCTGTTGTCTTAAGTCGGTCAGCTCCACAGGTAAATCTCCATCCTGTTATGTCGACCCCCTCATTAAAACTGCAATGCTAACGTCTTCCAATAAACCACACAACGTTTCTACTCTGACACATTTTCATTGACTCAAAATCAAATGCATATAATATTCAAATGAATTAACGTTTGTTATGTTTAAAAAGCTAACTAGGAATGTAAAAAGAGAAATCAAGGCGTGGGCCAGAAAATCTTTTTAATTGCAACATCTGCCAGCCGGATGACAGGAAATTGAACCGTGACAGGAATGAAAATGACCTTGAAAAAGGGCATTGTCACCGGTTTAATTTAACGGGTGCGTCTCATGGAATCCTATTTCCGATAGAGTGTACTACTTTTTGGGGGGCACTGGCCAGAAGTAGTTAATTACCAGGGAATACGGAGCCATTTGGGACTCATCCCATTGAGCAAAGCAAGGCACAGTCACAGCACATTCATTTGTTTAACGGAGTTGACCAGTCTCTTTACAATTAGCCTCGTGCAAAACTACAGTTAGCCAATCAACACACAGACAGACCACCATGCAAAGTAATTACGGTGAGTCTGATGAGGAACAGGGGCTTTAAATGCAAATAGCGTCAGAGAGGACGGAGGACTTTACCACAAAGCCAGTGGCTTGGTGCCGGTATGAGGTGTTTGTTCCCTTAATGAATAGCTGTGTGTGTGTGTGTCTGTTCCATAATTAATCGGTGTGTGTGTGTGTGTGTGTGTGTTCCTTATAGAATAGGTGGTTCATGTATTATTAAAGGCTGCCTGGGGTGTGTCCCTGTTACTGGGCTTGTTTCTAGAGGTGTAAATACACGCCAGGCTACTGTCACGCCCTGGCTCTGGGGACTATGTTATGTTGAGCCAGGGTGTGTAATTCTATGTTTGATTTTCTATGTTGGGCTGAGTGACTCCCAGTCAGAGGCAACGAGTGTCAGCTGGGTGTCTCTGATTGGGAGCCATATTTAACTGTCTGTCTTTCACTTTGTGTTTGTGGTTTCTTGTTCATTTCGGTTTGTGTTAAACTGTAGACGTCACGTTATCGTTTATTGTTTTGATCGTGTGATCAGTAATAAAAAGATATGTTCACCTTCAACACTCCGCCTCGGCGGCGGATCCGGCTCCGGACATGACCCAGGCACGGGTTGTGCTGGACTGACGACGCACACCCCTGGCTTGATGCGTGGAGGAGGAACGGGCCGGACCGGGCTGACGAAGCGCACCCCTGACTTGGTGCGGGGAGCAGGAATGAGCCGGACCGGGCTGACGACGCGCACCACTGACCCGGTGCGGGGAGCTTGGACGGGCCGGACCGGGGCTGGCGACGCGCACCACAGACTTGGTGCGGAGAGCAGGAACGGGCCGGACAGGGCTGACGAAACGCACCATAGACTTGGTGCGGAGAGCAGGCACGGGCCGTGCCGGACTGACGACGCACACCACTGGCTTGGTGCGGGAAGCTTGGATGGGCCGGACTGGGCTGGCGACGCGCACCACAGACTTGGTGCGGAGCGCAGGAACGGGCCGGGCTGGGCTGTCGACGCACACCGTAGGTTTTGGTGCGGGGAGCAGGAATAGACCGGACCGTACTGGGGCACACACACCACTGGCTCTACACCGGGATCTGGAACGGGCCGGACCGGACTGCAACACACGCCAGTACCCTCTCGCCGTGCCTCTACACCCTCCATCCCCTCTTCTACCAGTGGCCCCCGTAACCTGGCGGCCTCCACCGGAAAACCCCCCTGAATCGCAAACTTCGCTTTTATGTTCCCGGAGGCAGTCGATTTTCAACAGGACTTCATCGGTGTGTGGAGTTGGGTCGTCATGGCCGCCTGAATCAGACTAAATTCACCCAGTGCATGGTTCTCTATCTGTAATTTACATACATTCGAAAGTTTTTCACGGAATTTTGCAGATTAAACTCCAATATTTGTTAGGATATTTGTTTTCATGTAAAAATTATAACATGCATCCTCCGCCGAGAAAGGTCAAGCTTACCCAGGAGCTGAAGCACACTCACGCTGAGCAGATGAGCAGACTACTCATCAAACACCAGACCGAGTGTGACCTACTAGAGGACCTGAAGACATTCAGACAGAAGAAACCACCATAACTGGACCAAGCAGCATGAAGAAGAGAGAGGAAGGACTTGGGAGCAGTTGAGTAGGAGTCTCGACTGGGCCAAGCCAAGAGAAGAGGAGAGAGGTTGGAGTTTGGAGCAGTGGGGTGAGAGTCTGGCGAGAATGATGGAGGCCTGGCCCACGGGGAGGAGAGACCCCCAGAAAATTTTTAGGGGGGGGGCTCACGACGTCGGGGCAGCAGGAGGCCGCTATGGAGCGGTCCAGCGGGGTTGCAGAGGAGGCCGCCAGGTTACGGGGGCCACTGGTAGAAGAGGGATGGAGGGTTGTAGAGGGCACGGCGAGAGGTACTGGCGCGTGTGTTGCCAGTCCGGTCCGGCCCGTTCCAGATCCCGGTGTAGAGCCAGTGGTGTGTGTCCCCAGTACGGTCCGGTCTATTCCTGCTCCCCGCACCAAACCTACGGTGTGCGTCGACGCCCAGCCCGGCCCGTTCCTGCGCTCCGCCACCAAGTCTGTGGTGCGCGCGTCGCCAGCCCAGTCCGGCCCATCCAAGCTTCCCGCACCAAGCCAGTGGTGTGCGTCGTCAGTCCGGCACGGCCCGTGCCTGCTCTCCGCACCAAGTCTATGGTGCGTTTCGTCAGCCCTGTCCGGCCCGTTCCTGCTCTCCGCACCAAGTCTGTGGTGCGCGTCGCCCAGCCCGGTCCGGCCCGTCCAAGCTCCCCGCACCGGGTCAGTGGTGCGCGTCGTCAGCCCAGTCCGGCTCATTCCTGCTCCCCGCACCAAGTCAGGGGTGCGCTTCGTCAGCCCGGTCCGGCCCGTTCCTCCTCCTCCACCCATCAAGCCAGGGGTGTGCGTCGTCAGTCCAGCACAACCCGTGCCTGGGTCATGTCCGGAGCCGGATCCGCCGCCGAGGCGGAGTGCCCACCCGGTCCCTCCCCTGTTGTGGTTGTTTGGCGCGGCCGGAGTCCGCGCCTTTGGGGGGGGGTACTGTCACGCCCTGGCTCTGGGGACTATGTTATGTTGAGCCAGGGTGTGTAATTCTATGTTTGATTTTCTATGTTGGGCTGAGTGACTCCCAGTCAGAGGCAACGAGTGTCAGCTGGGTGTCTCTGATTGGAGCCATATTTAACTGTCTGTCTTTCACTTTGTGTTTGTGGTTTCTTGTTCATTTCGGTTTGTGTTAAACTGTAGACGTCACGTTATCGTTTATTTTTTTTGATCGTGTGATCAGTAATAAAAAGATATGTTCACCTTCAACGCTGCGCCTTGGTCCTCATCTCTAACCAACGATCGTGACAGCTGCCTTCCCTCAAAGGATATGCAGGATGTTAAAACGAGGACCCAATGCATATTGATGTAAGGTTGAATCCCAAATGACACCCTATTCACTATATTCACCATGTAAGGGGCGCTGGTTAAAAGTAGGGCACTACGTAGGCAATATGGTGTCATTTGTGACACGTCCTAGGTGTGTAAAGCACTTGCGTAATAATTGTGAGGGTGAGTCCTAAACGCAGAGCACCATGGGCCCTGGTTAAAGGTAGTGGACTGCATAGGGAATGGGGTGCTGTTTGAGATGTCTACGTGGTCTGTGTGCGACCATGCCACTTTATTACCGTGGAAGCGATATGTGTGAACGCTCAGAAATGTCCACATATTTTAAGCTATGGCAGATCAGTGTAATCGCTTAACATTTTTATTTATTTTTTATTTTTACAATTTGTGTTGACTTAAACCCTCTTTTACAAGTTGTCTTGACTTAATTCTCTTTTACAAGTTGTGTTGACTTAACCCTCTTTTACAAGTTGTCTTGACTTAATTCTCTTTTACAAGTTGTCTTGACTTAATTCTCTTTTACAAGTTGTGTTGACTTAACCCTCTTTTACAAGTTGTCTTGACTTAATTCTCTTTTACAAGTTGTGTTGACTTATCCCTCTTTTACAAGTTGTCTTGACTTAAACCCTCTTTTACACGTTGTGTTGACTTAACCCTCTATTAGAAGTTGTCTTGACTGAATTATCTTTTACAAGTTGTCTTGACTTAACCCTCTTTTACAAATTGTGTGAGAATACATACATACAGTGGGGAAAAAAAGTATTTAGTCAGCCACCAATTGTGCAAGTTGTCCCACTTAAAAAGATGAGAGAGGCCTGTAATTTTCATCATAGGTACACGTCAACTATGACAGACAAAATGAGATTTTTTTTTTTCCAGAAAATCACATTGTAGGATTTTTAATGAATTTATTTGCAAATTATGGTGGAAAATAAGTATTTGGTCAATAACAAAAGTTTCTCAATACTTTGTTATATACCCTTTGTTGTTGGCAATGACACAGGTCAAACGTTTTCTGTAATTCTTCACAAGGTTTTCACACACTGTTGCTGTTATTTGGCCCATTCCTCCATGCAGATCTCCTCTAGAGCAGTGATGTTGTTTTGTGGCTGTCGCTGGGCAAACACGGACTTTCAACTCCCTCCAAAGATTTTCTATGGGGTTGAGATCTGGAGACTGGCTAGGCCACTCCAGGACCTTGAAATGCTTCTTACGAAGCCACTCCTTCGTTGCCCGGGGCGGTGTGTTTGGGATCATTGTCATGCTGAAAGGACCCAGCCACGTTTCATCTTCAATGCCCTTGCTGATGGAAGGAGGTTTTTCACTCAAAATCTCACGATACATGGCCCCATTCATTCTTTCCTTTACACGGATCAGTCATCCTGGTCCCTTTGCAGAAAAACAGCCCCCAAAGCATGATGTTTCCACCCCCATGCTTCACAGTAGGTATAAAAGTAGGTATGGTGTTCTTTGGATGCAACTCAGCATTCTTTGTCCTCCAAACACGACGAGTTGAGTTTTTACCAAAAAGTTCTATTTTGGTTTCATCTGACCATATGACATTCTCCCAATCCTCTTCTGGATCATCCAAATGCACTCTAGCAAACTTCAGACGGGCTGGACATGTACTGGCTAAAGCAGGGGGACACGTCTGGCACTGCAGGATTTGAGTCCCTGGCGGCGTAGTTGTGTTACTGATGGTAGGCTTTGTTACTTTGGTCCCAGCTCTCTGCAGGTCATTCACTAGGTCCCCCCGTGTGGTTCTGGGATTTTTGCTCACCGTTCTTGTGATAATTTTGACCCCCCGGGGTGAGATCTTGCGTGGAGCCCCAGATCGAGGAGATTTTCCAGTGGTCCTTGTATGTCTTCCATTTCCTAATAATTGCTCCCACAGTCGATTTCTTCAAACCAAGCTGCTTACCTATTGCAGATTCAGTCTTCCCAGCCTGGTGCAGGTCTACAATTTTGTTTCTGGTGTCATTTGACAGCTCTTTGGTCTTGGCCATAGTGGAGTTTGGAGTGTGACTGTTTGAGGTTGTGGACAGGTGTCTTTTATACTGATAACAAGTTCAAACAGGTGCCATTAATACAGGTAACTAGTGGAGGACAGAGGAGCCTCTTAAAGAAGAAGTTACAGGTCTGTGAGAGCCAGAAATCTTGCTTGTTTGTAGGTGATCAAATACTTATTTCCACCATAAAGTTGCAAATAAATTCATTTAAAAAATCCTACAATGTGATTTCTGGATTTTATTTTCTCAATTTGTCTGTCATAGTTGACGTGTACCTATGATGAAAATTACAGGCCTCTCTCATCTTTTTAAGTGGGAGAACTTGCACAATTGGTGGCTGACTAAATACTTTTTTTCCCCACTGTACCATATCTTGTCTATTTCTATTTTAGTTTAGTGATTAACTCCAGTCAGAGTGTTAGAGAGCGGAGAGGAGAGCTGCCAAAGTTAATGAAGTTAAGCTTCATGTTGCTGTTTCTAGATTAATTAGACCAAGTCCAATGGGAATTAAGAGGAGGTCTGGATGTGTAAACATCCTACGTATGCAACAAACGATCCAGCACATGGTCTTTAATGCACAATTAAACTGACCTCTATCTGGGGAGAAAGCAAAGCACACACCAGTTGGGTCTCTGAAGTCTGCTTCATACATCATCCTATCACTGGTAATGGGGCGAGCGCTGATGAGAGCCAGCCCGGCATGTGCGTGTGTATGTTTGTACGGAGCGGAGGAGTATGTGTGGGCGTGTGTGTGTGTGTGTGTGTGTGTGTGTGTGTGGGCGTGTGTGTGTGTGTGTGCGTGTGTGTGTGTGTGTGTGTGTGTGTGTGTGTGTGTGTGTGTGTGTGTGTGTGTGTGTACGGCCCTGTGGTGGCATTCAGAACTAGGGTAAACAAGCACATAAGGACAGCAACGTCTCATTCCAACTATAAACCCAGGACAGAACCTAATCTAACTACAAACCACAGACGCCTGAGGAACCGACACCAACAGGGACAGGTAACGTACAGTACATATGTGTGTTATCTTAATATGGTGTCATAGTCCTGTTCTAGAAAGACACACGACAAATGGAACAATTATCTCCCCATAGGCCCACAATGTAAAGCATGCATGTCCACATGGTGTCGTAATGATCTGGGGCTGTTTTTCATGGTTCGGGCTAGGCCCCTTAGTTCCAGTGAAGGGAAATCTTAACGCTACAGCATACAATGACATCTAAGACGATTCTATGCCTCCAACTTTGTGTTTGGGGAAGGCCCTTTCCTGTTTCAGCATGACAATGCCCACGTGCACAAAGCGTGGTCCTTACAGAAGTGGTTTGTCGAGTTTGGTGTGGAAGAACTTGACTGGCCTGCACAGAGCCCTGACCTCAACCCCATCAAACCTTTGGGATGAATTGGGAACTCCGACTGCGAGCCAGGCCTAATCGCCCAACATCAGTGCCCAGACTTCACTAATGCTCTTGTGGCTGAGTGGAAGCAAGTCCCAGCAGCAATGTTCCAACATCTAGTGGAATTCCTTCCCAGAAGAGTGGAGGCTGTTATAGCAGCAAATGGGGGACCATGTAGTGTATGTACGCAGCTTTTCTCCAGAACTGATGGAAGGTCATTTATGTAAAGAACAGCAGGGGTCCAAGCACACTCCCTTATGGTACTCCGTTCCCCCACAGGTACTTGGGCTGACTGCGTACTTTGCAGTGTTGTGTACTAACTCCTCCGCTGTAAGTATGATGTGAACCACTTGAGTGCAGTGCTGTCAAAGCCTAGTTTCTCAAGCTTCCTCAGGAGCGTTTGGTGGTGAACAGTGTCAAAAGCTTCAGATCCAAGAAGAGTGCTGCTGTGACCTCCTGGCTGTTACAAGCCGACCTGATGTCCTCCACAACCCTTTGCACTGCTGTGGATGTGATGTGTATCTTCCTGAAAACCACTTTTGATAGGCTGTAAATCGGTTGTTGCGTTAGAAATAGTTAGCGACCAGTTTGTGCACCAGCCTTTCCAACACCTTTGGAGACAGCACACAGAAATGACACTGGACGGTAGTTGGCCACATCCGATCTATCCGCTGACATGTAGATTGGTGTTATATATTTCCATTGACGTGGGGATCTCCCCTTTTTGAGACAGATTGAGAATATGAGTCAGTTGACCCCGTTAGCACTGTGGCGGTCCTTTAGAAGCCTGGGTGGAATATTATCTGGCCCTGTGGCCTTCTGCTGCTTGATCTTCAGACGTTAATTTAGTACTGTTACTTCATCAACTAGCTCTGGTCCTAAAACAGTTACTTCATCAACTAGCTCTGGTCCTAAAACAGTTACCATCCACTAGCTCTGGTCCTAAAACGTTACTTCATCAACTAGCTCTCATCCACTAGCTCTGGTCCTAAAACAGTTACTTCATCGACTAGCTCTAAAACAGTCCTCAAAGGCTCTGGTCCAGTTACTTCATCCAGTTACTCTCAACTAGCTCTGGTCCTAAACAGTTACTTCATCAACTAGCTCTGGTCCTAAAACAGTTACTTCATCAACTAGCTCTGGTCCTAAAACAGTTACTTCATCAACTAGCTCTGGTCCTAAAACAGTTACTTCATCAACTAGCTCTGGTCCTAAAACAGTTACTTCATCAACTAGCTCTGGTCCTAAAACAGTTACTTCATCAACTAGCTCTGGTCCTAAAACAGTTACTTCATCAACTAGCTCTGGTCCTAAAACAGTTACTTCATCAACTAGCTCTGGTCCTAAAACAGTTACTTCATCAACTAGCTCTGGTCCTAAAACAGTTACTTCATCAACTAGCTCTGGTCCTAAAACAGTTACTTCATCAACTAGCTCTGGTCCTAAAACAGTTACTTCATCAACTAGCTCTGGTCCTAAAACTTCATTACTTCATCAACTAGCTCTGGTCCTAAAACAGTTACTTCATCAACTAGCTCTGGGTCCTCAAAACAGTTACTTCATCAACTAGCTCTGGTCCTAAAACAGTTACTTTACTTCATCCAACTACTTCTCTAGCTCTGGTCCTAAACCAGTTACTTCATCAACTAGCTCTGGTCCTAAACCAGTTACTTCATCCACTAGCTCTGGTCCTAAACCAGTTACTTCATCGACTAGCTCTGGTCCTAAACCATGCTCTGTCTGAGACATATGAAAGTGGGTATTTTGAGGGAGCCTGTATTTCATCAGCAAGCTTGGATCCATAAGATGCAAAGTATGCATGAAACTCTTCTGCCAATTATAGAGGGTCAGATGTTCTTGAGGCATCCTGTCTAGATATAAGCTGTACTTGGCAGAGAGAACAGTCTATGACTAGGGTGGCTGGAGTCTTTGGCGATTTTTTTTTTAGGGCCTTCCTCTGACACCGCCTGGTATAGAGGTCCTGGATGGCAGGAAGCTTGGCCCCAAGTGATGTACGGGGCCGTACGCATTACCATCTGTAGTGCCTTGCGGTCGGAGGCCGAGCAGTTGCAGTACCAGGCGGTGATGCAACCAGTCAGGATGCTCTTGAGGGAGTCTATGAAAGACTGCTGGTTATAGCTCGTAAGTACTCTTTCCCAGTGGGGCTGACTTGAGGGAGTCTATGAAAGACTGCTGGTTATAGCTTGTAAAGACTCTTTCCCAGTGGGGCTGACTTGAGGGAGTCTATGAAAGACTGCTGGTTATAGCTTGTAAGCACTCTTCCCAGTGGGCTGACTTGAGGGAGTCTATGAAAGACTGCTGGTTATAGCTCGTAAGTACTCTTTCCCAGTGGGCTGACTTGAGGGAGTCTATGAAAGACTGCTGGTTATAGCTCGTAAAGACTCTTTCCCAGTGGGGCTGACTTGAGGGAGTCTATGAAAGACTGCTGGTTATAGCTGTGGAGAGATCTGTTCTGTTGTGTTAGAACTCTCCCCTCCTCTCTCTTTGCTACAGGTCATTATGATGTCATGGTCAGATGCCCCCCCCCCCCCATGCTAATGATCTCCTCAGCTTGTAATGGTCAAGGGGTTAGATACATAGATGTTGTCAATGCATGTTTCAGACCGTTCCGTTATGAGAGTGGGTTCTCTTGTTACTGGCCACAGATTATATAGTGTCCCATGAGATGTTCCATAGATGAGCGTGCTGTGTGCTTCAAGAGGTCAGAGTTCAAATCCCCCCCAGTATTGCCACCTCTGCCTTTTCCTCCTTAGCTGTCATTTCCATTTTTAATGCAGGAAGGTCTCCTGTCAGAGAGTACATCCCTACACCTCCCCCCTTGTCTGTTTAGTGTCTCTCCTATACAGAACACACCCTTCAATGTCACCCCACAGAGCTGGGAATAGTGTCTGATAGTCGGGTTTCGCTAAGGCCAAAGGGATGTGAATGTTAGCCCTGCTAAGGAGCAGTTGTTGAATCTCCTCCACATGTAGTATTAGGGACACTACATTATATAAAAAAGCAGTCGCTCACTCACCACCCATTTTTCTTCCATTGTGGCAGTACCTCTGCATCTGGACCAGGATTTAACTCCACGTCACCAGCCAGAAGCAAAAAACAGAAATATTGTGGTTTGGGCTAAGCATCTGACTATAGCATTGCATGTGACATGAACCCCCATTTTTTAGACAGCCATTTACTGGGTTAACTTGAGGACTAGTCCCTGATTTTAAAAAAGCATCAACTCTGTTGCGCGACCTCTGACATTTGGGATTGCTCAGATTTGCAAGACAGGAGCAGAAGTAGAGGCCATGTTATCAATAATATGGTGCCAAGATATACAACCCATAACACAGTTACCTGTCCATAGGCACACATTTGTCTTTGAACATCTGGTAAACTGATATAGAAATCCCATTTTTAACATACTATCTAATGATTTTATGATGACATTTATGTACAGCATCTTGACAGTGTGTGGTAATGTTGGTGTCTTCAGAAAGATACAACATCCAACAAATAGATGACATCCCCCATAACAGGCATAATTATTATGACACCTTAATAACGCTGTCATTACATCATCATTCAGCGCCAGCCAGCTAGCGGGAGGTAAAATGTTTGGGCCCCGGGAGATGTGTTGCCACTAAGAGAGGCGAATTAAGCGTTTTGATTGGCTGTCACACTGCCATCGCCTGCCAGCCTGCGAGCCAGCCAGGAGCCAAGCCAGCGCGACAGACACTGTTAACAGACTTGACAACAACATGAGAAGAGCTATGTGCCCATTGGCAGTCAGTTACCATCTGAGTAGAGAGACAGGGAGGAAGGAGGAGGGAGGGAGGGAGGGACGGAGGGAGGGGGAGGGAGGGAGGAGAGGGAGGGAGGGGAGGGAGGAGGGAGGGAGGGAGGGAGGGAGAGGGAGGAGGGAGGGAGGGAGGAGAGGGAGGGAGGGACGGAGGGAGGAGAGGGAGGGAGGGACGGAGGGAGGGAGGGAGGAGAGGGAGGGGGGACGGAGGAGGGAGGAGGAGGAGGAGGGAGGGAGGAGAGGGAGGGAGGGACGGGGGACGGAGGGAGGAGAGGGAGGGAGGGAGGGGAGGGAGGAGAGGGAGGGAGGAGAGGGGGGCTGAATCAGCCTGTGTATTCAGTATGTCACCCTCCAGGCTCTGTGACTGTGTGTGTGTGTGTGCATGCGTGTAAGTGCGTGTGTGTTAGTGCGTGTGTGTTAGTGTGTGTGTGTGTGTGTGTGTGCTAGTGCGTGTGTGTTAGTGTGTGTGTGTGTGTGTTAGTGCGTGTGTGTGTGTGCTAGTGCGTGTGTGTTAGTGTGTGTGTGTGTGTGCTAGTGCGTGTGTGCTAGTGTGTGTGTGTGTGTGTGCTAGTGCGTGTGTGTTAGTGTGTGTGTGTGTGCTTGTTAGTGTGTGTGTATGCAGAGAGGCAGTGCTGCTCGCTTCACACTCTCTCTTTGTGACTTGTTGCGTCGTCTGTTATGGCTGAATGCACCGGAACATTTGAAGGAGTAGATTAGCAGGCCTGGCAGGCTGATAGCTGCTGAATACCGCCATCTCTTTCTGTTCTCTTCTGTTTCATGGGATCTGTTCTGCAGTTCTCTCTCTCTCTCTCTCTCTCTCTCTCTCTCTCTCTCTCTCTCTCTCTCTCTCTCTCTCTCTCTCTCTCTCTCTCTCTCTCTCTCTTTCTCGCTCTCTAACTCTCTCTCTCTCTCTCTCTCTCTCTCTCTCTCTCTCTCTCTCTCTCTCTCTCTCTCTCTCTCTCTCTCTCTCTCTCTCTCTCTCTCTCTCTCTCTCTCTCTCTCTCTCTCTCTCTCTCTCTCTCTCTCTCTCTCTCTCTCTCTCTCCTCTCTCTCTCTCTCTCTCTCTCTCTCTCTCTCTCTTCTCTCTCTCTCTCTTTCTCGCTCTCTAACTCTCTCTCTCTCTCTCTCTCTCTCTCTCTCTCTCTCTCTCTCTCTCTCTCTCTCTCTCTCTCTCTCTCTCACTGTCTCTCACTCTCTCTCTCTCTCAATTCAATTCAATTCAATTCAAAGGGCTTTATTGGAATGGGAAACATATGTTAACATTGCCAAAGCAAGTGAAATAGATAATAAACAAAAGTGAAATAAACCATCGAAATGTACAATGAACATTACACTCACAAAAGTTCCAAAAGAATAAAGACATAAATATGGTGTCACGATCGTCGTAAGCAGCGGACCAAGGCGCAGCGTGAAATGCGTACAAGTCCTCGGTCATAAACACAAACCTACACGGAACAAGATCCCACAAAAGACAAGTGCACAACAGGCTGCCTAAGTATGGTTCCCAATCAGAGACAACAAGACACAGCTGCCTCCGATTGGGAACCACCCCGGCCAACACAGAAATACACGATCTAGAAAAGAACACATAGAAAACAAAACATAGACACTACACATAGAAACTAACACCCTGGCTCAACATATAAGAGTCCCCAGAGCCAGGGCGTGACATATGGGTTGTATTTACAATGGTGTTTGTTCTTCACTGGTTGCCCTTTTCTTGTGGCAACAGGTCACAAATCTTGCTGCTGTGATGGCACACTGTGGAATTTCACCCAACAGATATGTGAGTTTATCAAAATTTGATTTGTTTTCGAAGTCTTTGTGGGTCTGTGTAATCTGAGGGAAATATATCTCTAATATGGTCATACATTTGGCAGGAGGTTAGGAAGTGCAGCTCAGTTTCCACCTCATTTTGTGGGCAGTGTGCACATAGCCTGTCTTCTCTTGAGAGCCAGGTCTGCCTACGGCGGCCTTTCTCAATAGCAAGGCTATGCTCACTGAATCTGTACATAGTCAAAGCTTTCCTTAATTTTGGGTCAGTCACAGTGGTCAGGTATTCTGCCACTGTGTACTCTCTGTTTAGCGCCAAATAGCATTCAAGTTTGCTCTGTTTTTTTGTTAATTCTTTCCAATGTGTCAAGTAATTATCTTTTTGTTTTCTCATGATTTGGTTGGGTCTAATTGTGTTCTTTTCACGGCTCTGTGGAGTCTGTTTGTGTTTGTGAACAGAGCCCCAGGACCAGCTTGCTTAGGGGACTCTTCTCCAGGTTAATCTCTCTGTAGGTGATGGCTTTGTTATGGAAGGTTTGGGAATTGCTTCCTTTTAGGTGGTTGTAGAATTTAACAGCTCTTTTCTGGATTTTGATAATTAGCGGGTTTCGGCCTAATTCTGCTCTGCTGGCATTATTTTGTGTTTTACGTTGTACACGAAGGATATGTTTGCAGAATTCTGCATGCAGAGTCTCCATTTGGTGTTTGGCCCATTTTGTGAATTCTTGGTTGGTGAGCGGACCCCAGACCTCACAACCATAAAGGGCAATGGGTTCTATAACTGATTAAAAGATTTTTAGCCAGATCCTAATTGGTATGTAAAATTTTATGTTCCTTTTGATGGCATAGAAGGCCCTTCTTGCCTTGTCTCTCAGATCGTTCACAGCTTTGTGGAAGTTACCTGTGGCGCTGATGTTTAGGCCAAGGTATGTATAGTTTTTTGTGTGCTCTAGGGCAACGGTGTCTAGATGGAATTTGTATTTGTGGTCCTGGCAACTGGACCTTTTTTGGAACACCATTATCTTTGTCTTAGTGAGATTTACTGTCAGGGCCCAGGTCTGACAGAATCTGTGCAGAATATCTAGGTCCTGCTGTAGGCCCTCCTTGGTTGGGGACAGAAGCACCAGATCATCAGCAAATAGTAGACATTTGACTTCAGATTCTAGTAGGGTGAGGCCGGGTGCTGCAGACTGTTCTAGTGCCCTCGCCAATTCGTTGATATATATGTTGAAGAGGGTGGGGCTTAAGCTTCCTCCCTGTCTCATCCCATGGCTCTGTGGAAAGAAATGTGTGTGTTTTTTGCCAATTTTAACCGCACACTTGTTGTTTGTGTAAAACACCACTTTCCATCAATTTGTATAGCAGACCCTCATGCCAAATTGAGTCAAAATAATTTTTGAAGTCAACAAAGCATGAGAAGACTTTGCCTTTGTTTTGGTATGTTTGTTTGTCAATTAGGGTGTGCAGTGGGAATATGTGGTCTGTCATACGGTAATTTGGTAAAAAGCCAAATGGACATTTGCTCAGTACATTGTTTCCACTGAGGAAATGTACGAGTCTGCTGTTAATGATAATGCAGAGGATTTTTCCAAGGTTGCTGTTGATGCATATCCCAGTGTAGTTATTGGGGTCAAATTTGTCTCCACTTTTGTGGATTTGGGTTATCAGTCCTTGGTTGCAAATATTGGGGAAGATGCCAGAGCTAAGGATGATGTTAAAGAGTTTAAGTATAGCCAATTGGAATTTACATTTCATGTAAAATACCATCAACACCACAGGCCTTTTTGGGTTAGAGGCTTTGTATTTTGTCCTGTAGTTCATTCAATGTAATTTGAGAATCCAGTGGGTTCTGGTAGTCTTTTGATAGCTGATTCTAAGATTTGTAATTGATCATGTATATGTTTTTTCTGTTTGTTTTTGTTATAGAGCCAAAAAGATTGGAGAAGTGGGTTATCCACACATCTCCGTTTTGGATAGATAACTCTTCGTGTTGTTGTTTGTTTTAGTGTTTTCCAATTTTCCCAGAAGTGGTCAGAGTCTATGGATTCTTCAGTTACATTGAGCTGAATTCTGACGTGCTGTTCCTTCTTTTTCCGCAGTGTATTTCTGTATTGTTTTAGTGATTCACCATTGTGAAGGCGTAGGCTCAGGTTTTCTAGGTCTCTATGTTTTTGGTTGGATAGGTTTCTGTTTCTTTCTTAGGTTTTTTGGATTCTTCATCAAAACCATTTGTCATTGTTGTTGATTTTCTTAGGTTTGAAGTGCTTTTATATTTAGATTTGACAGGGAAGCTGAAAGGTCAAATATACTGTTTAGGCTTTCTACTGCCAAGTTTACACCTTCACTATTATACTGAAAGGTTTCGTCCAGGAAGTTGTCTAAAAGGGATTGAATTTGTTGTTGCCTAATAGTTTTTTGGTAGGTTTCCACACTACTTTCCTTTCCATCTATTGCACTTCTTAATATTATTCAGTTCCTTTGGCTTTGATGCCTCATGATTGAGTATTGCTCTGTTCAGGTAGACTGTGATTTTGCTGTTATCTGATGGGGGGTGTTAGTGACCGGCTGACTGTGAACGCTCTGAGAGACTCTGGGTTGATGTCAGTGATGAAAGTAATCTACAGTACCACTGCCAAGGGATGAGCTGTAGGTATACCTACCTATAGGAGTCTCCTCGAAGCCTACCATTGACTATGTACAGTTGTGGTCAAAACGGTTTTTGAGAATGACACAAGTTTTGGTCTTCACAAAGTTCGCTGCTTCAGTGTTTTGAGATTTTTGTCAGATGTTACTATGGTACAGTGAGGGGAAAAAAGTATTTGATCCACCTGCTGATTTTGTACGTTTGCCCACTGACAAAGAAATGATCAGTCTATAATTTTAATGGTAGGTTTATTTGAACAGTGAGAGACAGAATAACAACAACAAAATCCAGAAAAGCATGTAAAAAAATGTTATAAATTGATTTGCATTTTAATGAGGGAAATAAGTATTTGACCCCTCTGCAAAACATGACTTAGTACTTGGTGGCAAAACCCTTGTTGGCAATCACAGAGGTCAGACGTTTCTTGTAGTTTCCAGGCCATTGCCCCAAAATGTCAATGTTTTGTTCCCCGAGCCACTTAGTTATCACTTTTGCCTTATGGCAAGGTGCTCCATCATGCTGGAAAAGGCATTGGTCGTCACCAAACTGTTCTTGGATGGTTGGGAGAAGTTGCTCTCGGAGGATGTGTTTGTACCATTCTTTATTCATGGCTGTGTTTTTAGGCAAAATTGTGAGTGAGCCCACTCCCTTGGCTGAGAAGCAATCCCACACATGTATGGTCTCAGGATGCTTTACTGTTGGCATGACACAGGACAGATGGTAGCGCTGACCTTGTCTTCTCCGGACAAGGTGTTTTCCGAATGCCCCAAACAATCGGAAAGGGGATTCATCAGAGAAAATGACTTTACCCCAGTCCTCAGCAGTCCAATCCCTGTACCTTTTGCAGAATATCAGTCTGTCCCTGATGTTTTTCCTGGAGAGAAGTGGCTTCTTTGCTGCCCTTCTTGACACCAGGACATCCTCCAAAAGTCTTCGCCTCACTGTGCGTGCAGATGCACTCACACCTGCCTGCTGCCATTCCTGAGCAAGCTCTGCTCTGGTGGTGCCCCAATCCCGCAGCTGAATCAACTTTAGGAGACGGTCCTGGCGCTTGCTGGACTTTCTTGGGGCGCCCTGACGCCTTCTTCAAAACAATTGAACCTCTCTCCTTGAAGTTCTTGATGATCCGATAAATGGTTGATTTAGGTGCAATCTTACTAGCAGCAATATCCTTGCCTGTGAAGCCCTTTTTGTGCAAAGCAATGATGACGGCACGTGTTTCCTTGCAGGTAACCATGGTTAACAGAGGGAAAAAAATGATTTCAAGCACCACCCTCCTTTTAAAGCTTCCAGTCTGTTATTCTAACCCAATCAGCATGACAGAGTGATCTCCAGCCTTGTCCTCATCAACACTCTCACCTGTGTTAACAAGAGAATCACTGACATGATGGCAGCAGGTCCTTTTGTGGCAGGGCTGAAATGCAGTGGAAATGTTTTTTGGGGATTAAGTTCATTTCCATGGCAAAGAGGGACTTTGCAATTAGTTGCAATTCATCTGATCACTCTTGATGACATTCTGGAGTATATGCAAATTGACATCATCAAAACTGAGTTGTGTCTTGGGGGGCATATTTGAGAGGGAATGCTGTCACCCTTCCTTGGGCCCCCCCCCCCCCTTTTTTTTTTTTTTTGGGGGGGTTTTTTTTAAAAAAAAACCCCCCCCTTTTTTTTTTTCCCCCCCCCTTTTTTCCCCCTTTCCAGGGTTTTTCCCCCCCTTTTCCCCCCCCAAAATTTTTTTTTTTTTTCCCCCCCCCCCTTTTTGGGGGGTTTTTTTCCCCCCCCCAAAAAAAAAATTTTTTTTTTTTTCCCCCCCCCCCGGGGTTTTTTTTTCCCCCCTTTTTTGTTCTTTAAATTTTTTTTCCCCCCCAAAATTTTTTTTTTGGGGGGGGTTTTTTTTCCCCCCCCCCCGGGGTTTTTTCCCCCCCCCCAAATCTTTCCCGGGCCCGGGGGTTTTTTCCCCCCCCCCCGGGGGGGGGTTTTTTGGGGTTTTTAGGGGGGAATTGGGCCGGTTTTTTTTTTTTTTTCCCAAGGTTTTTTTCCCCCCTTTTTCCCCTTTTTTTTTGGGGTTTTCCTTTTCCCCCCCCCCCCCTTTTTTTCCTTTGTTTCCGCTCCTTTCCCGTTTTTTTTTTTTTTCCCCCCCCCCCCCTTTTTTTTAACCGGCCCTGGGCCCCCCCCCCCCCCCTTTTTTTTTTTTTTTTTCCCCCCCCCCCCCGGGGGGGGGGGGGGTTTTTTTTTTTTTTAAAAAAAAAAAGGGGGGGTTTTTCCCCCCCCAAATTTGGGTCCCTTTTTTTCCCCCTTTTTTTTTGGGGGGGTTTTTTTTCCCCCCCCCCCCCGGGGGCCCGTGACCCCCCCCCATTTTTTTGGGGGGTTTTTCCCCTTTTCCCCCCCTTTTTTGGTGGGGGGGGCCCCCCCCCTTTTTTCCCCCGGGGTTTTTGGGGTGGGGCCCCCCCCCCCCTTTTTTTTTTTTTCCCCCCCCCTTTTTAAAAAGGGGGGCCTTTTTTTCCCCCCCCCCCCCTTTTTTTTTCCGGGGGGGGGGCCCCCCCCCTTTTCCGGGGGGTTTTTTTTCCCCCTTGTTTTTCCCCCCCTTTTGCTGGGGGGGGGGGGTTTTTTTTTACCCCCTTTTGGGGGGGGGGGTTTTTTTTTTCCCCCCCCCCCCAAATTTTTTCCCCGGGGGTTTTTTTCCCCCCCATTTTTTTTTTGGGGGTTTTTTTTCCCCCCCCTTTTGGTCAAAAAATTTTTTCCCCCCCCCCAAAAATTGTGGGGGGGGGGCCCCCCCTTTTTTTTTTTAATTTTTTTCCCCCCCCCCTTTTCCCCTTTTTTCCCCTTTTTTTTTTTTTCCCCCCTTTTTTTTCCCTTTCCCTCCCCCCTCCTTTTTTTGGGGTTTTTTCCCTTTTTTTAAAAATTTTTTTGGGGGTTTTTTTTTTTTTTAAATTTTTTTTTGGGGGGTTTTTTCCCCCCCCTTTTTTTTTGGGGGGGGGGGGGGGCCCCCCCCTTTTTTGGGGGGGGCCTTTTTTTTTCCCCCCTTTTTTCCCCCTTTTTTTGGGGTTTTTCCCCCCCCCCTTTTTTTTTTCCCCCCCCCTTTTTCCCCCCCCTTTGTTTTCCCCCCTTTTCCTTTTTTTTGGGTTTTTTTTTCCCCTTTTCCCCCCTTTCCCTCCTTTTTTTTTTTTTTTTCCCCCCCCCTTTTCCCTTTTTTTTCCCTTTTTTCCCCCCCCCCTTCCCCCCTTTCCTGTTTTGGTTTTTTCCCCCTCCCCCCCCTTTTGGCTTTTTTTTTTTTTCCCCCTCCCCCCCCCTTTTTTTCCCTTTTTTTTCCCCCCCCCCCCTTTCTTTTTTGGGGGGGGTTTTTTTCCCCCCCCCCCCCCTTTTTGGGGGGGGTTTTTTTTCTCCCCCCCCTTTTTTTTGGAACCCCCCCCCCCCCCCTTTTTTCATTTTTTTTTTTTTTTGGGGGGGGGGTTTTTTCCCCCCTTTTTTTTACTCTTTGGGCCCCCTTTTTTTCCTCCCCCCCCCCCCCCCTTTTCCCACTTGGGGGGGGGTTTTTTCCCCCCCGGGGGGGGGGTTTTTGGGGGGGGGTTTTTTGGGGGGTTTTTTTGGGGGGGGGGGGAAAAATTTCCTCCCCTTCTCTCCCCCTTTTTGGTTTCCCCCCCTTTTTTTTTCCCCCCGGGGGGGTTTTTTTTTTCCCCCCCCCCCCCCCCCCCCCTTTTTTTTTTTTTCCCCCCCCTTTTTTTTTTTTTGGGGGTTTTTTCCCCCCCTTTTTTCCCCCCCCCCCCCCCCCTCTCTCTCCCCCCCCTTCTCTCTTCTTTTTTCCCCCCCCCCCCCTTTTTTTTTCTCCCCCCCCGGGGTTTTTTTTTTTTTTTTTTTTTTTCCCCCCCCCCCCCCTTTTTTTTTTTTTTTGGGGGGGGCCGGCTCTGGCCCCCCTCGGGCTCTTTTTTCCCCCCTTTTTCCCCCCCCCCCTTTTTTTTTCCTCTCTCTCTCTCTCTCTCTCTCCCCCCCCTTCTTTCTCTCCCCTCTCTTTTTTTTTTCCCCCTCCCCCTTTTCTTCTCCCCTTTTTTCTTTTAAAGGGGAAAAAATTTTCCTTTTTTTCCCCCAAAAAACCCCAAAACCCCCCACAAAAAAAAAAAAACCCCCCCCCCCCAAAACACAAACACACACACCCCCCCCAAAAACACAAAAAAAAAAAACCCCCCCCCACACCCCCCCCCCCCCCCCCAATTTTTTTTTTCCCCTTTTTTAAAAAAACTCATTTTCCCCTTGGGGGAAAAAAAAAATTTTCCCCCTTTTTCCCCCTTTTTTTTTAATTTAAAAATTTTTTCCCCCCAACCCCCCAAAAAAAAAAATTTTTTCCCCTTTTTTTTTAATTTTTCTTTTTTTTTTAAACCCCCACCCGGGGGGGTTTTTTAAAAAAAAACCCCGGGGAAAAACCCCCCTTTTTCCTTAAGGGGGGGGTTTTTTTTAACCCCCCCAAAAGGGGGTTTTTTTTTGGGGAAAGGGGGGGGGGGGTTTTTGGGGTTTTGGGCCCCCCCCCCCAAAAAAATCCCCCTTTTTGGGGGGGCCCCTTTTTTTTTTTTAAATTAAAAACGATAAAAAAAAAAAAAAAAATAACGTGACTCTGTGGAGACTAGGGAGAGTAAGAAGGGAGTGATAGAGAATGTGTTGGTTTTATAGGAAAGACAGCAAGAGAAATAAGTAGCTGTCTTTTTATATATATATATATATATATAATATATATATATATTATATATATATATTATACCCCCTTTTTTCTCCCCATTTTTCGTGATATCCAATTGCGATCTTGTCTCATCACTGCAACTCCCCAAACGGGCTCGGGAGAGGCGAAGGTCGAGTCATGCGTCCTCCGAAACATGACCCGCCAAACCGCACTTCCTAACACCCGCCCGCTTAACCCGGAAGCCAGCCGCAATGTGTCGGGGGAAACACCATTCAACTGGCGACCGGGGTCAGCCTGCAGGCGCCCGGCCCGCCACAAGGAGTCGCTAGAGCGCGATGACCAAAGTAAAGCTCCCCCCCGGCCAAACCCTCACGATGCTGGGGCCAATTGCGTGCCGCCATATGGAACTCCCGGTCACGGCCGGTTGTGACAGAGCCTGGGATCGAACCCGGGTCTGTAGTGAAGCTTCAAACACTGCATTGCAGTGCCTTAAACTGCTGCGCCACTCGGGAGGCTAAGTTGCTGTCTTAACTGATGCTGCTGCAGGGAGAGAGGGAGTGAAAGAGAGAAAGAGAGAGAGGGAGAGAAATGGGAGAGAAGAGAAGAAGGAACGCAGAAGAGTTGAGAGAGAGAGAGAGAGAGAGAGAGTGGGTGCATGTTGGAGAGAGAGAGAGAGAGAGAGAGAGAGAGAGAGAGAGAGAGAGAGAGGGAGTTTGAAGAGGAGACAGAGAGGGAGAGAGAGAGAGATAAATAATAATACGACATAGATAAGCATTAAACAGAGAGAGAGATGTTGAATTATATATCACATCACAAATGTGTTTGAAGAGAAGAGAGAGAGGAGATGTTGAGGGAGAGAGAGTTGACGAGAGAGAGGGGAAGAGGAGAGTGGGAGTGTTGAAGAGAGAGAGAGTGTTGAAGAGAGAGACAGAGGGAGAGTGTTGAAGAGAGAGAGAGAGAGAGAGAGTGTTGAAGAGAGAGAGAGGGAGAGTGTTGAAGAGAGAAGAGAGAGAGAGAGAGTGTTGAAGAGAGAAAGAGAGAGGAGCGTGATGAGAGAGAGATAGGGGGAGTGGAGAGAAAGAGAGAGATGAAGAAGAAAGAGGCGGGGGGAGATGTGGCAGAGCGCCTGTGAGATGGGCAGAGCCAAGCCAAGCCGGGAAACTTGTTCATTTGTCCATATTTCTCCTCTCAGATCCCGTGGGATCCCCCTCTCTTCCTCTCCTTCTGTTGCTTTTCTCCTCCTAATGTTGTTCGGTCCGTCCCCGGAGACGTCTCTATCACAGAGAAATCTGTGGTCCTACAGTTCACTTGGCAGCGCTTTTACAAAGCTATCAGGAAACAGAAACAAACAGAAAATCTCCTCCGATGTGAAGCGAAAGCATCAGCAATCCATCCAGCCTCAAAGAAAAACATGTCAAAGTGGAGTGGAACCGCCGCTTTTTATGTGGGTGTGATTTTTAGTTTTCTTTGCTTCTTTGCCAGGAAATAAATAATGAATAATGAATGTCAAGTCAACTAGTGAAGCCACATGACTAACGCAACACAATGATCATACACATATCTATTGTTATTCTTTGAATTATTTTCAACTTGTTAAGGTGTGTGCGTGCGTGTTTGTGCATGCGTGTGTGTGTGTGTGTGTGTGTTTGTGCGTGCCTCTGTGTGTGTGTGTGTTTGTGCGTGCCTCTGTGTGTGTGTGTGTTTGTGTCTCTGTGTGTGTGCGTTTGTGTCTCTGTGTGTGTGTGTGTGTGTGTGTGTGTGTCTCTGTGTGTGTGTGTGTGTGTTTGTGTCTCTGTGTGTGTGTGTGTGTGTTTGTGTCTCTGTGTGTGTGTGTGTGTGTGTGTGTGTGTGTGTGTGTGTCTCTGTGTGTGTGTGGTGTGTTTTTGTCTGTGTCTGTGTGTGTGTGTGTGTCTCTGTGTGTGTCTCTGTGTGTCTGTGTGTGTGTTTGTGTCTCTGTGTCTGTGTGTGTGTGTGTGTGTGTCTCTGTGTGTGTCTCTGTGTGTGTTTGTGTCTCTGTGTCTGTGTGTGTGTGTGTGTGTGTGTGTGTGTGTGTGTGTGTGTGTGTGTGTGTGTGTGTGTGTGTGTGTGTGTGTGTGTGTGTGTGTGTGTGTGTGTGTGTGTGTGTGTGTGTGTGTGTCTCTGTGTGTGTGCGTCCATGCACTCAACCTCCTGTCATGGGTAACCTCTACAGCTACTGATTCAGACCCTTCCATTTAAACCACATATACTGGCATCAGTCCACCAGCCCACCAGTCCACAGTCCACCAGTCCACCAACCCACCAGTCCACCAGTCCACCAGTCCCACCAGTCCACCAGCCCACCAACCACCAGTCCACCAGTCCACCAGTCCACCAGTCCACCAGCCCACCAGTCCACCAGTCCACCAGTCCACCAGTCCACCAGCCCACCAACCCACCAGTCCACCAGTCCACCAACCCACCAGGCCACCAGTCCACCAGGCCACCAGCCCACCAGTCCACCAGTCCCACCAGTCCACCAGTCCACCAAGCCCACCAGTCCACCAGTCCACCAGTCCACCAGCCCACCAGTCCACCACCCACCAGTCCACCAGTCCACCAGTCCACCAGTCCACACCACCCCCCACCCACCAGTCCACCAGTCCACCAGTCCACCAGTCCACCAGTCCCACCAGTCCACCACGGTCCACCAGTCCACCAGTCCAACCGTCCACCAGTCCACCAACCCACCAACCACCAGTCCACCACACCCACCCCACCAGTCCACCAGTCCACCAGTCCACCAGTCCACCAGTCCACCAACCCACCAGTCCACCAGTCCACCAGTCCACCAGTCCACCAGCCCACCAGTCCACCAGCCCACCAGTCCACCAGTCCACCAGTCCACCAGTCCACCCTGTTGTGTTCTGACGTGGTGTTGCATCACCAGGTCTATGATGTATGAAAACACTCACCAGCCTGTGAACAACAACAACAACAACACCACAACACAAGATGACTGTTAAACTGGTTCAGATGAATAAAAGTAATAAGAAGCGTCTGGATTCATCTAGTTGGATATGATCACCCACCACACACACCCACACACCACACCACACACACACACACACACACACACACACCACACACACACACCCCACCACCACACACCACACACACCACACCACACACACACACACCACACACACCACACACACACAGTAACACCACACCACACACACACACCACGCACGCACAGTCCACTCACACACAGTCCACCAGGCCCACTCACGACACCCACCACACCACTCCACCGCCCACACAGCCACACACACACACACGCACGCATGCACTGGCACAGTCGCACCAGCGAAAGAGCGCACACACACTAGTGTAAACACACACACACACACAGTCACGCATGCACCACCAGCACGCCACGCAGTCCCACCACACACACCACACACATTGACCACGCACGCACGCACGCACGTGGTGTTGCAATCACGGCTACATGTACACGCAACACGCACAGCACTGTGACACACAACAACACTGCACACGCACACACACCACACAACAACAGCACGCACGCATGCACGCACGCACACGCATAAAACACACGCACACACCACACACACCACGCACACACACACACGCACGCACGCACGCACGCATGCATGCACGCACGCACGCACACACACACACACACACACACACACACACACACACACAGGCGATACCTCTAGATGTGTTATTCATGTTTAAACCCAGATTCCCCCCCTCTGGCTACTGAAGGTAGCAGAATCCATTTTGTATCAGCGCTGC
Organism: Coregonus suidteri; assembly: GCA_036851935.1. NCBI lineage: Eukaryota > Metazoa > Chordata > Actinopteri > Salmoniformes > Salmonidae > Coregonus > Coregonus suidteri. The sequence continues at coordinate 80,984,507 of CM072220.1, forward strand.
AGCCCAGAGGCGTTTTTGTGTAACCTGGCTGCAACCTCTCCTGGACGTGCTGGACACTCCATGGCCACAGGCGGGACAGGCTGGACAGGAAACACGTTCGTCTCATGATGCTAATGAGGGGTTAGTATCTCTGGGCAGATGTCTGCCTGGCTGCTTTTCCAAATGGTTACCCTGTTCCTCTACGTAGTGCACTACCCTATGGGCCCTGGTCAAAAGTAGTGCACTATGTAGGGAATAGAGCGCACGTTAAAAAGGTACTATAGTGTACTATGTGTTAAATACTGTAGTATTCACTGTTGTGTTTTTGATAACTTTACTGTTGTATCCAGTGCAGTGTTTTTGCACCCTGTTTTTTTTAAATTTATTTTTAGGGGGTAGATCAGCTTCAATATTGCAGATAGATTGTAACTTCCGTCAACGTAATTGTCTGCATCACTTCCAATCCCCCATATGTTATTTTTTTTCTCGCAAATATATACAGCTCTGGAAAAAAATTAAGAGACCACTGCAAATTTTTCTTAAATCAGCATCTCTACATGTATGACAGCCATTCCATTCCAGTGTCTGTTGAATTGCAACACAGGCACACCTCATTCTACTGAATTAGGTACTGATTAGGTGATCACCTGAACCAAATCTTATTTAACGAGGAAAAGTATAAAAAAAAACACACTGCTGTGGTCATCACTATCCTCTTGCAATAGGACCAGCTGGATGGCAAACACAGTGCTAATAGTACCTCAAAAGTAATATTAATCAAAATATAACTATGGACCATGCCAAAAGAGTTGAAAAGGAAAGTTTTGAGTGAGGAAAAGAAGGGTTCAATTCTGGCTTTACTGGCAGAGGGATACAGTGAGCATCAGGTTGCTTCCGTCCTTAAAATTTCAAAGACGGCTGTTCATAAGAACAAGATCAAGCAGTAGACATTGGGGGACAACAAAGCTACAGACCGCCAGAGGGCGGAAAACGACTCTCTACTGACCGGGATGACCGCCAACTCATTCGAATGTCACTCAACAACCGTAGGATGACATCAAGTGACCTACAAAAAGAATGGCAAACGCCAGCTGGGTTGAAGTGCATGGCGTGGACGGTTCGAAACAGGCTCCTAGGGGCAGGGCTGAAGTCGTGCAAAGCTAGAAAAAAGCCCTTAATCAACGAGAAGCAAAGAAGAGCCAGGCTGAGGTTTGCAAAAGACCATAAGGATTGGACCGTAGAGGACTGGAGTAAGGTCATTTTTCTCTGATGAGTCCAATTTTCAGCTTTGCCCAACACCTGGTCGTCTAATGGTTAGACAGAGACCTGGAGAGGCCTACAAGCCACAGTGTCTCGCACCCACTGTGAAATTTGGTGGAGGATTGGTGATGATCTGGGGGTGCTTCAGCAAAGCTGGAATCGGGCAGATTTGTCTTTGTGAAGGACGCATGAATCAAGCCACGTACAAGGATATCCTGGAAGAAAACTTGCTTCCTTTTGCTCTGACATTGTTCCCCAACTCTGAGGATTGTTTTTTCCAGCAGGACAATGCACCATGCCACACAGCCAGGTCAATCAAGGTGTGGATGGAGGACCACCAGATCAAGACCCTGACATGGCCAGCCCAATCTCCAGACCTGAACCCCATTGAAAACTTCTGGAATGTGATCAAGAGGAAGATGGATCTCTCATCATTTTAAGTGGGAGAACTTGCACAATTGGTGGCTGACTAAATACTTTTTTCCCCCACTGTATTTGGTTATTGATCTTACTCTGCCTGGTTTATGTACAGTGGGGAGAACAAGTATTTGATACACTGCCGATTTTGCAGGTTTTCCTACTTACAAAGCATGTAGAGGTCTGTAATTTTTATCATAGGTACACTTCAACTGTGAGAGACGGAATCTAAAACAAAAATCCAGAAAATCACATTGTATGATTTTTAAGTAATTAATTTGCATTTTATTGCATGACATAAGTATTTGATACATCAGAAAAGCAGAACTTAATATTTGGTACAGAAACCTTTGTTTGCAATTACAGAGATCATTCGTTTCCTGTAGGTCTTGACCAGGTTTGCACACACTGCAGCAGGGATTTTGGCCCACTCCTCCATACAGACCTTCTCCAGATCCTTCAGGTTTCGGGTCTGTCGCTGGGCAATACGGACTTTCAGCTCCCTCCAAAGATTTTCTATTGGGTTCAGGTCTGGAGACTGGCTAGGCCACTCCAGGACCTTGAGATGCTTCTTACGGAGCCACTCCTTAGTTGCCCTGGATGTGTGTTTCGGGTCGTTGTCATGCTGGAAGACCCAGCCACGACCCATCTTCAATGCTCTTACTGAGGGAAGGAGGTTGTTGGCCAAGATCTCGCGATACATGGCCCCATCCATCCTCCCCTAAATACGTTGCAGTCGTCCTGTCCCCTTTGCAGAAAAGCATCCCCAAAGAATGATGTTTCCACCTCCATGCTTCACGGTTGGTCTTACTGGACAAATACTAACAGAGCAGATTTTCCATAACTTTTTAGGTAGGTAGGACTGGGGTCTGAAAAGATAGTTTAGAGCTTCTGGTCTTTTCTATAACCTGTAGGTAACACAATATATTGTCTATACTTGACATGTACGTTTCTCACTTCTGGGTGGCACAAATTGGGTTATGGGGGAGGGGAATGGGCAAGGTATATGCAAATTCAATACTGTAGTAGTTACTATAGTTTTAAAAAGTGTAGTGTTTTTGCGGACATTACTGTAGTATTTACTACAGTTTTTTTGTTGTTGCAGATAATACTGTAGTATATAATATAATTCTATAGTATGTACTGTAGTATTCTATAGTAAAGTGTAGTGTTTTGTCTTGTGGGGGGTGCCATTTGGGACGAAGCCTCTGCTGGGCCGTCCATCCCTGACTCCCTGGTAGCTACCTAACTCCAGTCTGACAAAAACACGGAACCAGACCTAGAAAAATGGTCGTCTCTGCTCTGCCTGTCTGTGAACGCCAGTCACACTTCTGTTCAGACGGACGGAGACAGACAGACAGACCAAAGGCAACGGAAAAGCCTTTTAAAGCTTTTCAACATGCATCTTTGTGGAATTCTAAATACTACAAACTGTTTTTTTGGGGGGCCGAAGCGATTAAAAAATATAAATTTAAATAACATGCGTATACATTCCTAATTTGTGTGGTTTTAAAATGAACTTCAATCTGTCAAATACTGAACGTGCCAAATGAAGTGACTGATTCAGAGATGAGACCACCGCATGCAGATTATGGTCGTGTCCCTAATGGTAAACTATTCCCTATGTAGTGCGCTACTTTTGATCAGGACCAATTGGAAAATAGTGTGCCATTTGGGGACACAGCCTGTGTTAACGTTCTACCATCTCCCTGAATCTGTACTTTAGATGATATCAAAGGGTTGACAGAGGTGTCAGTCTGGGATCCTCGTCCCCCTACCTTATGTCTGTCCTCATCGCTCGTGTTCCTTTAGATGTCTCTCATTAGTCACAGCAGAAAGGACTTCACTTACTTTCGCTTTAGTCGTCTGAACAGATTCTACCGTCCGTCCCCCCGTCCCCCTCCGTCCCCCCTCCGTCCCCCCCCCCCCGTCCCCCCCGTCCCCCCGTCCCCCCCCGTCCCCCCCGTCCCCCCCGTCCCCCCCCCCCCTTTCCCCGTCCCCCCCGTCCCCCCCCGTCCCCCCCGTCCCCCCCGTCTCCCTAACAGCCGTACTGTGGCTTTGCTCTAAGGAACTTAATGGCCTAAATATTCTCTCTCTCTCTCTCTCTCTCTCTCTCTCTCTCTCTCTCTCTCTCTCTCTCTCTCTCTCTCTCTCTCTCTCTCTCTCTCTCTCTCTCTCTCTCTCTCTCTCTCTCTCTCTCTCTCTCTCTTCTCTCTCTCTCTCTCTCTCTCTCTCTCTCTCTCTCTCTCTCTCTCTCTCTCTCTCTCTCTCTCTCTCTCTCTCTCTCTCTCTCTCTCTCTCTCTCTCTCTCTCTCTCTCTCTCTCTCTCTCTCTCTCTCTCTCTCTCTCTCTCTCTCTCTCTCTCTCTCTCTCTCTCTGTCTGTCTGTCTCTGTCTGTCTCTCTCTCTCTCTCTCTCTCTCTCTCTCTCTCTCTCTCTCTCTCTCTCTCTCCTCTCTCTCTCTCTCTCTCTCTCTCTCTGTCTCTCTCTCTCTCTCTCCATATTACCTATTCTTTGTGAAGACTGGTTAAAGACAGTTAACTTGTTCTGTAAACGTGTTCAACTATTCCCCTGTCCTGCAGGGCAGAGACAGCAAATGACAACTAAAAAGGTTGGACCTTGTATTTCTCCCAAATGGCACCCTATTCCCTATAAAGTGCACTACTTTTGACCAGGGCCCATAGGGATCTGGTCGTAGTAGACTATTTGGGAGGCACTCCTTGTCTTCAATGCTGCTTAGATACGCTTTGTGTTTTTTATTGCATTCATTTTACAGGAAGGTCTCTTCTGGACCTTGTTTGTCTGTAGTTAGCGAAATGAGACAGTGAAGGAATAGCAAGGTCCATCGAGACAACGGGACATTACAGTGGAGTACAGGCAGGGTCAGTCTATATCTCTAACAGTAGAGCACAGGGTCAGTCTATATCTCTAACAGTAGAGTACAGGCAGGGTCAGTCTATATCTCTAACAGTAGAGTACAGGGTCAGTCTATATCTCTAACAGTAGAGTACAGGGTCAGTCTATATCTCAACAGTAGAGTACAGGGTCAGTCTATATATCTAACAGTAGAGTTAAGGGTCAGTCTATATCTCTAACAGTAGAGTACAGAGTCAGTCTATATCTCTAACAGTAGAGTACAGAGTCAGTCTATATCTCTACAGTAGAGTACAGAGTCAGTCTATTTAGTGGTTTGTGAAAGTATTCACCCCCCTTGGCATTTTTCCTATTTTGTTGCCTTACAACCTGGAATTAAAATTGATTTTTTTTTGGGGGTGGTTTTGTATAATTTGATTTAAACAACATGCCTACCACTTTCAAGATGCAAAATAAGACAAGAAAAACTGAAAACTTGAGCGTGCATAACTATTCACCCCCTCAAAGTCAATACTTTGTAGAGCCCCCTTTTACAGCAATTACAGCTGCAGGTCTCTTGGGGTATGTCTCTATAAGCTTGGCACATCTAGCCACTGGCATTTTTGCCCATTCTTCAAGGCAAAACTGCTCCAGCTCCTTCAAGTTGGATGGGTTCCGCTGGTGTACAGCAATCTTTAAGTCAAATCCACAGATTCTCAATTGGATTGAGGTCTGGGCTTTGACTGGGCCATTCCAATACATTTAAATGTTTCCCCTTAAACCACTCGATTGTTGCTTTAGCAGTATGCTTAGGGTCATTGTCCTGCTGGAAGGTGAACCTCCGTCCCAGTCTCAAATCTCTGGAAGATTGAAACAGGTTTCCCTCAAGAATTTCCCTGTATTTAGCGCCATCCATCATTCCTTCAATTCTGACCAGTTTCCCAGTCCCTGCCGATGAAAAACATCCCCACAGCATGATGCTGCCACCACCATGCTTCACTGTGGGGATGGTGTTCTCAGGTGATGAGAGGTGATGGGTTTGTGCCAGACATAGAGTTTTCCCTGATGGCCAAAAAGCTTATTTTTAGTCTCATCTGAACAGAGTACCTTCTTCCATATGTTTGGGGAGTCTCCCATATGGCTATTGGCGGACACCAAATGTGTTTGCTTATTTTTTTCTTTAGGCAATGGCTTTTTTTCTGGCCAATCTTCCGTAAAGCCCAGCTCTGTGGAGTGTACGGCTTTAAGTGGTCCTGTGGACAGATACTCCAATCTCCACTGTGGAGCTTTGCAGCTCCTTCAGGGTTATTTTTGGTCTCTTTGTTGCCTCTCTGATTAATGCCCTCCTTGCCTGGTCTGTGCCTTTTGGTGGGCGGCCCTCTCTTGGCAGGTTTGTTCTGGTGCCATATTCTATCCATTTTTTAATAATGGATTTAATGGTGCTCCGTGGGATGTTCAAAGTTTCGGATATGTTTTAATAACCCAACACTGATCAGTACTTCTCCACAACTTTGTCCCTGACATGTTTGGAGAGCTCCTTGGTCTTCATGGTGCCGCTTGCTTGGTGGTGCCCCTTGCTTAGTGGTGTTGCAGACTCTGGGGCCTTTCAGAACAGGTGACAGATCATGTGACACTTAGATTGCACACAGGTTGACTTTAATTATGTGACTTCTGAAGGTAATTGGTTGCACCAGATCTTATTTAGGGGCTTCATAGCAAAGGGGGTGAATACATATGCACGCACCACTTTTCCGTTATTTATTTTGTAGAATGTTTTGAAATAAATTATTTTTTTCATTTCACTTCACCAATTTGGACTATTTTGTCTATGTCCATTACATGAAATCCAAATAAAAATCCATTTAAATTACAGGTTGTAATGCAACGAAATAGGAAAAACGCCAAGTGGGCACTGTATATCTCAACATAACAGCTGGCTTATAAATGGAAGTATTATATGCTGGTCGTACATTAAAAATAATAAACCTGACTGTTGGTTCATCCGTAAACTCCCTAAATCCATAAAACTGAAAGTCTTACTTCCAATTATTTACCACTCATGTACTTGTGGAAGTGTGAATTAGTCTCCTAGCCCTCATACCCTTTAGCTCTTTAGCTCTGAGCCTTTTAGTTGATGAGATGTCAGATCTCACAGTGCTGGAACATCTGGCCCTCTCTGCCTGCAGGTCTACGGAGAACACTTAACTAGTCACTCTGAGACCCAGGTAGATGCATCTGGCCCTCTCTGCCTGCAGGTCTACGGAGAACACTTAACTACTCCCTCTGAGACGCAGGTAGATGTTCTCCGAGAGGAAGGAGCTACGGAAAATTACAGGAATTTATTGAATTATCTCAAAAGTTAACAGCTGCATCATTTCAGCAATGGGTCTCGATAGACATTTCCTCAGCAGTTAAATCTCTCCCAACAATGAAGGATCTTTACTGCTGGATCCTGGCTGAGGCTGGCAGAGCCACCGTCTACGCTTAGTGCTGGAGCTGCCTTCCAAATGCCACGCTATTCTCTATCTAGAGCCCACAGGGCACTGGTTAAATGTAGTGAACTACATACGGAAAAGGATGCCATTTTGGAATACATGGCCTGTGAAATGACTGTCTGACTACGGCAATATAATCTGCCACTTGTGAAATGGATTGAACTGTTTTACGTGAACTCATGAATTGTCTTAATACACTCTCATATAGGACCATGGCTAGATGTTACAGTATAAAAAATAACATGACTTACAGCACACCTTTCTCATTTGGGGAATGTGTCAGAATGTTAACTAGAGTAGTTAAATGTGTCAGAATGTTAACTAGAGTAGTTAAATGTGTCAGAATGTTAACTAGTGTAGTTACATGTGTCAGAATGTTAACTAGAGTAGTTAAACGTGTCAGAATGTTAACTAGAGTAGTTAAATGTGTCAGAATGTTAACTAGGGTAGTTAAATGTGTCAGAATGTTAACTATAGTAGTTAAATGTGTCAGAATGTTAACTATAGTAGTTAAATGTGTCAGAATGTTAACTATAGTAGTTACGTGTGTGAGAATGTTAACTATAGTAGTTAAATGTGTCAGAATGTTAACTAGAGTAGTTAAATGTGTCAGAATGTTAACTATGTTAAAACTAACTAGTAGTTAAATGTGTCAGAATGTTAACTATAGTAGTTAAATGTGTCAGAATGTTAACTATAGTAGTTAAATGTGTCAGAATGTTAACTAGAGTAGTTAAATGTGTCAGAATGTTAACTATAGTAGTTAAATGTGTCAGAATGTTAACTATAGTAGTTAAATGTGTCAGAATGTTAACTATAGTAGTTAAATGTGTCAGAATGTTAACTAGAGTAGTTAAATGTGTCAGAATGTTAACTATAGTAGTTAAATGTGTCAGAATGTTAACTATAGTAGTTAAATGTGTCAGAATGTTAACTAGAGTAGTTAAATGTGTCAGAATGTAACTACTAGTAGTTAAATGTGTCAGAATGTTAACTATAGTACTAGAATGTTAACTATAGTAGTTAAATGTGTCAGAATGTTAACTATAGTAGTTAAATGTGTCAGAATGTTAACTAGAGTAGTTAAATGTGTCAGAATGTTAACTAGAGTAGTTAAATGTGTCAGAATGTTAACTATAGTAGTTAAATGTGTCAGAATGTTAACTATAGTAGTTAAACGTGTCAGAATGTTAACTAGAGTAGTTAAATGTGTCAGAATGTTAACTAGAGTAGTTAAACGTGTCAGAATGTTAACTAGAGTAGTTAAACGTGTCAGAATGTTAACTATAGTAGTTAAACGTGTCAGAATGTAAACTAGAGTAGTTAAATGTTAAAGAGTAGTTAAACGTGTAGAATGTTAAAAGTAGTTACGTATCAGAATGTTAACTATAGTAGTTAAACGTGTCAGAATGTTAACTATAGTAGTTAAACGTGTCAGAATGTTAAGTGTATCAGATAATTTAAACTATAGTAGTTAAACGTGTCAGAATGTTAACTATAGTAGTTAAACGTGTCAGAATGTTAGTTAAACGTGTCAGAGTAAGTTTAAACGTGTCAGAATGTTAACTAAGTGTTAAACGTGTCAGAATGTTAACTAGAGTAGTTAAACGTGTCAGAATGTTAACTATAGTAGTTAAACGTGTCAGAATGTTAACTATAGTAGTTAAGTCAGAATGTTAACTAGAGTAGTTAAATGTGTCAGAATGTTAACAGAGTAGTTAAACGTGTCAGAATGTAAACTATACTAGAGTAGAATGTTTAAACGTGTCAGAATGTTAACTATAGTAGTTAGTTAACTATAAAGAATTAGCAATATAAACCAACTAATGAACAAATACATTATTAGATGGAATATAAACATTTGAATTATTTCTCCAATTATTTCTCAAATAACAAACTGAAAAGAGCTTGTAAGCAAGCATTTCACTGTATTCAGAGTATGTGACAAATAAAATTAGATTTGATAACTACCCAGAGTCCTCTGAAGCATCACAGTAGCTGTGGTTCCACCATCATGTGACCTGAGCACAGAAATCTGACCACAGCAAAATGCATGCTTTGCTGTGATGCTTCAAAGTATGCTTTGCTGTGTGTAGAGAGGTGCAAAATGCCACCTGAGGAGCTGGGGATCACAACCCCTTTCCTGATGCTTATAGGTCGAGTCAGAGATGTTTTTGTTGATGTGCCGAAGCCCATACACTGGAAATGGCATCGCTAGCTTACAACACAAAGACTTTGCGGGGGGAATGAGATCCTTCATAATGGAAGATCTCATAACGTATTCTATATCCTTAGACTAGTCCCACCTGAATAATACAACTCTGCTGTGGAGTAGGTTCAGAGAAGGTCAAAGGTTAAGAGCTTCATATATATTTTTGTAGCATATTATTTTCTTTGACCACATCCAGTAGCGGAAGTCTCAGGAGAGTCATCGTGGTATCTCCACACCTTGAAGGGACCCCAATATCACACCTACTGAGAGGAGGTATCTCTACCTTGAAGGGACCCCAATATCACACCTACTGAGAGGAGGTACCTCTACCTTGAAGCTACCCCAATATCACACCTACTGAGAGGAGGTATCTCTACCTTGAAGGGACCCCAATATCACACCTACTGAGAGGAGGTATCTCTACCTTGAAGCTACCCCAATATCACAGCTACTGCAATCCCACTGGCTATTTCAAAACCCTGTTCCCTAAGTACAGAATAGGAGACCTATTTGTCCCAGTGTTTTATCTAACGTGTACCTGAACATCAAAAGCATCCTTAAAGAAAAACCTGAAAGGAAGCCTTGCTTTGGTTCTCTGGTGATCTCTTTCTCTCTGTCTCTGTCTCTGTCTCTGTCTCTGTCTCTGTCTCTGTCTCTGTCTCTGTCTCTGTCTCTGTCTCTGTCTCTCTCTCTCTGAGAAGAGGTCTCTCTCTCTGTCTCTCTCTCTGTCTCTCTCTGTCTCTCTCTGTCTTTCTCTCCATCTCTCTCTCTCTCTCTCTCTCTCTCTCTCTCTCTCTCTCTCTCTCTCTCTCTCTCTCTCTCTCTCTCTCTCTGTTCTCTCTCTTCTCCCTCTCTCTCTCTCTCTCTCTCTCTCTCTCTCTCTCTCTCTCTTCTCTCTCTCTCTCTCTCTCTCTCTCTCTCTCTCTCTCTCTCTCTCTCTCTCTCTCTCTCTCTCTCTCTCTCTCTCTCTCGTCAGACTAAGTACAGTTGATAGTTGTCCCTCCCTCTGTCCCAGTTCCCCTCCTTCCATCCCTCCATCTCTCTCCATCTCTCTCCATCTCTCCATCCCTCCATCCCTCCTAGTGCAATAAATAACACCTGATCACAGAGCAGGCTGTAGCTAGAATCAATATTAAATACATAACCAATCAATATTAATATGACTGTATAACTCAGCATTAGTAATGCAGAAAGATCCACCGCTAGCTAACTAGCGTAAGACAGAGATGAGGCCATGTCAAGACAGAGAGGGTGACCTGGTTTGGTGGTTAGATAGTTTCTTTAATATTTCCTCTAGCATTAGAGACACATTCAGTTAACGATGTGCTTCTGAAATGGCCCTGGTCAAAAGTACTGCACTATATAGGGAATACACTGCTATCTAGAACCTTAAAGGGTTACAAAAGGGTTCTTTGGCTGTCCCCATAGGAGAACCCTTTTTAGTTCCAGGTTCTATATGGAACCCAAAAGGGTTCTCCTCCTATGGGGACAGCCGAATAACCTTTTGGTACACTTTTTTCTAAGGTTAGGGTGCCATTTGGGACACATTCGAGTTTTTAGTTGCAGACTCTCCTCTTCCCTGTTCCTCCTCTTCCCTGTTCCTCCTCTTCCCTGTTCCTCCTCTTCCCTGTTCCTCCTCTTCCCTGTCCTTCCTCTTCCCTGTTCCTCCTCTTCCCTGTTCCTCTTCTTCCCTGGTCCTCCTCTTCCCTGTGCTCCTCCTCCCTGTTCCTCCTCTTCCCTGTCCTCCTCTTCCCTGTCCTCCTCTTCCCTGTCCTCTTCTTCCCTGTTCCTCCTCTTCCCTGTCCTCCTCTTCCCTGTTCCTCCTCTTCCCTGTTCCTCCTCTTCCCTGTTCCTCCTCTTCCCTGTTCCTCCTCTTCCCTGTTCCTCCTCTTCCTCCTCTCTTCCCTGTTCCTCCTCTTCCCTGGTCCTCCTCTTCCCTGTTCCTCCTCTTCCCTGTTCCTCCTCTCCTCCCTGTTCCTCCTCTTCCTGTTCCTCCTCTTCCCTGTTCCTCCTCTTCCCTGTTCCTCCTTCTTCCCTGTTCCTCCTCTTCCCTGTTCCTCCTCTTCCCTGTTCCTCCTCTTCCCTGTCCTCTTCTCCTCTTCCCTGTTCCTCCTCTTCCCTGTTCCTCCTCTTCCCTGTTCCTCCTCTTCCCTGTTCCTCCTCTTCCCTGTTCCTCTCTTCCCTGTTCCTCCTCTTCCCTGTTCCTCCTCTTCCCTGTCCTCCTCCCTGGTCTTCCCTGTTCCTCCTCTTCCCTGTTCCTCCTCTTCCCTGTTCCTCCTCTTCCCTGTTCCTCCTCTTCCCTGTTCCTCCTCTTCCCTGTTCCTCCTCTTCCCTGTTCCTCCTCTTCCCTGTTCCTCCTCTTCCCTGTTCCTCCTCTTCCCTGTTCCTCCTCTTCCCTGTTTCTATTCTTCCCTGTTCCTCCTCTTCCCTGTTCCTCCTCTTCCCTGTTTCTATTCTTCCCTGTTCCTCCTCTTCCCTGTTCCTCCTCTGTTCCCCTCTTCCTGTTCCTCTTCCCTGTTCCTCCTCTTCCCTGTTTCTATTCTTCCCTGTTCCTCCTCTTCCCTGTTCCTCCTCTTCCCTGTTCCTCCTCTTCCCTGTTCCTCCTCTTCCCTGTTTCCTCCTCTTCCTGTTTCTATTCTTCCCTGTTCCTCCTCTTCCCTGTTCCTCCTCTTCCCTGTTCCTCCTCTTCCCTGTTCCTCCTCTTCCCTGTTCCTCCTCTTCCCTGTTCCTCTTCTTCCCTGTTCCTCCTCTTCCCTGTTCCTCCTCTTCCCTGTTCCTCCTCTTCCCTGTTCCTACTCTTCCCTGTTGTAAAGGGCGGCAGGTAGCTTAGTGGTTAAGAGCGTTGTGCCAGTAACCGAAAGGTCGCTGGTTCTAATCTCCGAGCCGACTAGGTGAAAAATCTGTCGATGTGCCCTTGAGCAAGGCATCTAACCCTAATTGCTCCTGTAAGTCGCTCTGGATAAGAGTGTCTGCTAAATGACCAATTTAATTTAAAGACTGGACAGACAGAGACAGGGTTGAGCTGGCCCAAAGCTGAGACAGGGTTTAGCTGGCCCAAATCTGAGACAGGGTTGAGCTGGCCCAAAGCTGAGACAGGGTTGAGCTGGCCCAAAGCTGAGACAGGGTTTAACTGGCCCAAAGCTGAGACGTGTGTGTGTGTGTGTGTGTGTGTGTTCATGTGCTCACTCAGGTGAAGAAAAGACTAGAGGGACAGGCTGAGTCCCTTTACACTGCTACGGAGCAAAGTGGTGACAGGCTAGTGTGTGTGTGTGTGTGTGACAGGTCTAGCTCTATGCATATTGATGACATTCATCATGGCTGGCGGTTTGATTGAACAGTCACACAATAGGAGAAGGCAGGCTACTTCTCATGTTCACCCATCAATCAATTCAGAGGGCCTCAGCTCTCTCTCTCTCTCTCTTTCTCTCTTTCTCTCTCTCTCTCTCTTTTTTTTTTCTCTCTCTCTCTCTCTCTTTCTCTCTCTCTCTTTCTCTCTCTCTCTCTCTCTCTCTCTCTCTCTCTCTCTCTCTCTCTCTCTCTCTCTCTCTCTCTCTCTCTCTCTCTCTCTCTCTCTCTCTCTCTCTCTCTCTCTCTCTCTCTCTCTCTCTCTCTCTCTCTCTCTCTCTCTCTCTCTCTCTCTCTCTCTCTCTCTCTCTCTCTCTCTCTCTCTCTCTCTTCTCTCTCTCTCTCTCTCTCTCTCTCTCTCTCTCTCTCTCTCTTTTCTCTTTATCTCTCTCTGCTCGCCTCTTTGTCCCACTGTCAATTAACCAGCGTGGTTGGGGTTGCAAGATGTATTTCAAACAGTTCTGTTTTTATTAAGCCAGACGGGTCCCAGAAAACAGAGCTGAGGGAGCGATCAGATCCAATGCTTCAAATACACTTTTATATTTGTAGATTAATTATTGTAAAAAGGCTGTGTCTGCTGTTTGTTTTGAGAAGCTAGCGCTGTGTGTGTGTGTTTGTGTGTGTGTGTGTGTCTGTGTCTGTCTGTGTGTGTGTGTGTCTGTGTTTGTGTGTTTTTGTGTTTGTGTGGACGTGTTTAACCATACTTGTGGGGACCAGAAGTCCCCACAAGAATAGTAAACCAAGACAAATTTGACCAACTGGGGACATTTTGTTGGTCCCCACAAGGTCAAATGCTATTTCTAGGGGGTTTAGGGTTAAGGTTAGAATTAGTGTTAGGGTTAGAATTAGGTTTAGGGTTAGGGTTAGGAGATAGGGTTAGTTTTAGGGTTAGGGTTAGGAGCTAGGTTTAGGGTTAGGAGCTAGGGTTAGTTTTAGGGTTAGGGTTAGGAGCTAGGGTTAGGAGCTAGGGTTAGGGTTAGGAGCTAGGGTTAGTTTTAGGGTTAGGAGCTAGGGTTAGTTTTAGGGTTAGGGTTAGGAGCTAGGGTTAGTTTTAGGGTTAGGGTTAGGAGCTAGGGTTAGTTTTAGGGTTAGGGTTAGGAGCTAGGGTTAGGGTTAGGAGATAGGGTTAGGTTTAGGGTTAGGTTTAGGGTTAGGTTTAGGGTTAGGAGATAGGGTTAGGAGTTAGGGTTAGGAGATAGGGTTAGGTTTAGGGTTCGGGTTAAGTTTAGGGTTAGGAGCTAGGGTTAGTTTTAGGGTTAGGGTTAGGAGATAGGGTTAGGGTTAGGAGATAGGGTTAGGTTTAGGGTTAGGGTTAGGGTTAGGTTTAGGGTTAGGAGATAGGGTTAGGAGTTAGGGTTAGGAGATAGGGTTAGGTTTAGGGTTCGGGTTAGGTTTAGGGTTCGGGTTAGGGTTAGGGTTAGGGTTAGGAGATAGGGTTAGGAGCTAGGGTTAGGGTTAGGGTTAGGGTTAGGAGCTAGGGTTAGGTTTAGGGTTAGGGTTAAGGTTAGTTTATTTTATTTTTTATTTTATTTTATTTTTTTCTTCTTGGGGGGGATGGATCAGCTTAATATTGCAGATAGATTGTAACTTCTATCAATGTAATTGTCTGCATCACTTACAATCCCCCATGTTTTTTATATATATACTCCCCTTTATTACTTTTCAACCCCGCCATCCTTTCCCTACTTGGAGTAAATTAGTGAACAACAATGCCCAGGCCTCTACTTCCGGTCTATACTTACTATCTACACCTTATGGACACAGTCAATTTTACAATAATTCTGTTTTATTTGTTTTTTTTGTTTTTGCTCCTGATCTTCTTCTACCCTCAACCTCTCCGATCATTTTCATGATGTCCATCCGGTTTGCTTCTATATGCCATATCTTTCTAACTGTGCTCTTTCCCAAAAGCTCTCAACCTATAACCTATATACTTATTATGGACACAGTATGCTCACATTATTGGTTATCTTGTTGTTATTAGTTGTTATTAGTCCCATCCTTCAACTCCATTCAACACCTCCCATCTATCTCTTAACACCATCCATATAGGATTTCTATTTGCCATATATATTTCAACCGTACTGTGATGTTTTACAAAAGTTCTGAACCTTTTTAGGGTTAGGGTTAAGGTTAGGTTTTTTGGTTACGGTTAGGGTAGGGTTAAGGTTAGGGTTAGGGTTAGGGTTAGGGTTAGGGTACAGGTTAGGGTACGGGTTAGGTTTAGGGTTAGGGGTTAAGGAAAATAGGATTTTGAATGGGACTGAATTGCATGTCCCCACAAGGTTAGCTGCGCAAGATTGTGTGTGTGTGTCTGTCTGTCTGTGTGTGTGTGTGTGTTTGTGTGCGTGCATATGTGTGTTTGTGTGTGTGTGTGTGTGTGTGTGTGTCTGTGCCATTTGGTTTCAAAACAGTGAGTAGCCATTAGACAAAAAATGACTATTCTCTTTGTGGTCAGCTATGGAATTGAACTAGCTAAATTAAAGGTAATCCTATTAATAGCAGCATAAGTCATTTCACATAGCTTCATCATGCAGTACATTCTGTTAGGATATGGTTTCATTATCATACAGTACATTCTGTTAGGATATGGTTTCATTATCATACAGTACATTCTGCTAGGATATGGTTTCATTATCATACAGTACATTCTGTTAGGTTATGGTTTCATTATCATACAGTACATTCTGCTAGGATATGGTTTCATTATCATACAGTACATTCTGTTAGGATATGGTTTCATTATCAAGCAGTACATTCTGCTAGGATATGGTTTCATTATCATACAGTACATTCTGCTAGGATATGGTTTCATTATCATACAGTACATTCTGTTAGGATATGGTTTCATTATCATACAGTACATTCTGTTAGGATATGGTTTCATTATCATACAGTACATTCTGCTAGGATATGGTTTCATTATTAAACCTTTGAAATTCTGCAAGGACTCGTCAAGACATGAGTAAGAAAGGAAGTGTGTGTGTGTTTGTGACAGAGATTTGTGAAGAAGAGTTAGATTAAGAGAAGAGGAAGAGGAGCCTTGTCCTCAATAGACAGACATAAATCTATTTCACTGAAGTGGAAGGTTATCCTTTAGAAGCCTAATCAAACTATTTTATCAAACGTTCATCATTGCGTTCAACTTAAATAATGATGATTATACCGTTATAAAATCAATCTTGATAAACTATTTGTTCAAGCTTTGACTAGGAGAACATCTCACCCAAGATCACATCCTGGTTACTGGAGGTTGCAGTAACCAAGTGAAGGATGATGAGTTTAACTGTCTGCAGTTTCCTCCTTAAAACCCACACAGCTTATTGATCACCTCAAACTGACTTCTGTTAACACTCCAGTATAACTGACTACCAGTATGTCATTTTAAATGGCAATCTGAATACTTTGCTCGTTTTTTTGTGTGTGTGTGTGTGAGAGAGAGAGAGAGAGAGAGAGAGAGAGAGAGAGAGAGAGAGAGAGAGAGAGAGAGAGAGAGAGAGAGAGAGAGAGAGAGAGAGAGAGAGAGAGAGAGAGAGAGAGAGAGAGAGAGAGAGAGAGAGAGAGAGAGAGAGAGAGAGAGAGAGAGAGAGAGAGAGAGAGAGAGAGAGAGAGAGAGAGAGAGAGAGAGAGAGAGAGAGAGAGAGAGAGAGAGAGAGGCTATACAGTGTGGAGCAGGTCCTGTGTAGATACTCTGTTATTTTTATGTTTTAAATTAATCAAACCCAGTCACTACGAAAATACAGGCTAGTGCTGTGTAAGTGTTAGCACTGTTTTTAGCTTTGTGTGTGTGTCAAATCAAATCAAACTTAATTTGTCACATGCGCCGAATACAACTGGTGTCTCTCTGTTCCCTCACCTGTTTGAAACAGACCTAAAATCAATTTGCATTGCAGCCTCTCTGTTCTCTCACCTGTTTGAAACAGACCTAAAATCCATTTGCATTGCAGCCTCTCTGTTCTCTCACCTGTTTGAAACAGACCTAAAACCCATTTGCATTGCAGCCTCTCTGTTCTCTCACCTGTTTGAAACAGACCTAAAAACCCATTTGCATTGCAGCCTCTCTGTTCTCTCACCTGTTTGAAACAGACCTAAAACCCATTTGCATTGCAGCCTCTCTGTTCTCTCACCTGTTTGAAACAGACCTAAGACAAATCAAATCAAATGTTATTTGTCACATGCGCCGAATACAACAGGTATAGACCTTACCGTGAAATGCTTACTTACAAGCCTTTAACCAACAATGCAGTTCAAGAAAGAGTTAAGAAAATATTTACCAAATAAACTAAAGTAAAAAAAAATAAAAAAAGTAACACAATAAAATAACAATAACGAGGCTATATACAGGTACTTGTAGGTAGGGTTAAAGCATAGATACTAAATAGCTGGTAGCAGCAGTGTAAAAACAAAGATGGGGGGGGGGGTCAAATGGCAGGAAGATTGGCCCAAGTGATGTAAGTGTGTGTTAGCTCTGCTGCTAATTACCTAACCCAGGTGAGTCTCTATGGGTCTCTCAGGGTCTATGTTACCTAACCCAGGTGAGTCTCTATGGGTCTCTCAGGGTCTATGTTACCTAACCCTGGTGAGTCTCTATGGGTCTCTCAGGGTCTATGTTACCTAACCCAGGTGAGTCTCTATGGGTCTCTCAGGGTCTATGTTACCTAACCCAGGTGAGTCTCTATGGGTCTCTCAGGGTCTATGTTACCTAACCCAGGTGAGTCTCTATGGGTCTCTCAGGGTCTATGTTACCTAACCCAGGTGAGTCTCTATGGGTCTCTCAGGGTCTATGTTACCTAACCCAGGTGAGTCTCTATGGGTCTCTCAGGGTCTATGTTACCTAACCCAGGTGAGTCTCTATGGGTCTCTCAGGGTCTATGTTACCTAACCCAGGTGAGTCTCTATGGGTCTCTCAGGGTCTATGTTACCTAACCCAGGTGAGTCTCTATGGGTCTCTCAGGGTCTATGTCTCTACTCTCAGGGTCTATTACCTAACCAGGTGAGTCTCTATGGGTCTCTCAGGGTCTATGTTACCTAACCCAGGTGAGTCTCTATGGGTCTCTCAGGGTCTATGTTACCTAACCCAGGTGAGTCTATTAGCATTTTAGCACTTCAAATCCAAATCATCTATAAGTAACATCATTGAGTTACACAATACACGTTTAGATACAGTACTGTAGGATGATTTGGACATGAAGTGTGAAAAATGCTAATATAGGTACCATTGACTTGCATTGGATTTGTGACACAAATGCTAAAAAAATATTAGCATTTGAAACAGTGGCCAGGTAAATAAAACCAACGCCTGGGTTGCTGTCATACCGTAAGGGTATCTCACGAAGCCAAGCAAGATCTCGTCTGGGTTTTCTAAAGCTAACCAGCTTCAGTTAGCTTCACATTCCAACTCAGGCTTCATCCGTACTACAACGGTGGATATTGCTTGACTCTCCTGCCGCTAACTCTGGCAGGCTTGTAAGTGCGTGTGCATGTCTCACATGGCTAGTCTAACGCCGAACTCTTCATTGAGACGACGCTGAACAATCAATCCATGGGAGAGTCAGTGCTGCTAGTCGAAAGCCGAACTCTTCATTGAGACGACGCTGAACCATCAATCCATGGGAGAGTCAGTGCTGCTAGTCGAACGCCGAACTCTTCATTGAGACGACGCTGAACCATCAATCCATGGGAGAGTCAGTGCTGCTAGTCGAACGCCGAACTCTTCATTGAGACGATGCTTAACCATCAATCCATGGGAGAGTCAGTGCTGCTAGTCGAAAGCCGAACTCTTTATTGAGACGATGCTGAACCATCAATCCATGGGAGAGTCAGTGCTGCTAGTCGAAAGCAGAACTCTTCATTGAGACAACGCTGAACTATAAATCCATGGGAGAGTCAGTGCTGCTAGTCGAAAGCCGAACTCTTCATTGAGACGAAGCTCAACCATCAATCCATGGGAGAGTCAGTGCTGCTAGTCGAACGCCGAACTCTTCATTGAGACAACGCTGAACCATCAATCCATGGGAGAGTCAGTGCTGCTAGTCGAAAGCCGAAGTCTTCATTGAGACGATGCTGAACCATCAATCCATGGGAGAGTCAGTGCTGCTAGTCGAAAGCCGAACTCTTCATTGAGACGACGCTGAACCATCAATCCATCGGAGAGTCAGTGCTGCTAGTCGAAAGCCGAACTCTTCATTGAGACGACGCTGAACCATCAATCCATGGGAGAGTCAGTGCTGCTAGTCGAACGCCGAACTCTTCATTGAGACAACGCTGAACATCAATCCATGGGAGAGTCAGTGCTGCTAGTCGAACGCCGAACTCTTCATTGAGACGACGCTGAACCATCAATCCATTGGAGAGTCAGTGCCACATTTTCAGTTGTGCCAAAATCTAAATGATAGAAAAGCTATCTTGCAAATCCAGCAGGCTGTGGTACGAAACAGGCTTTTCCCCCCACTCCTATCGATAACATCATTTTATTAAGTCATACAAAAGTGCTACTGTCCGTGAAGTTTAAAATGCATTCTGCCATTACAAAAAAAATTTTTTGTAATGTGATATATTTTAACATTTATAAATAATTGCACACAAAAAAACATTTGATTAATAAAATATTTCATTAGTTCTCTTCCTAAAAATGAAGGGTATGATGACACAATCTTTGCAAGAGGGCGGGAATCTGATTTCATTGGTCCTCGTGGCTCAGACACTTCATTCAGGGTGAGTGGAGTTAGCCGTGAGTTAGCCTGCCATTGCAATAGAAATGTACCTGGCTAAAAGATGAGACACTTTCTTATGACTGGTTATCCCGAGTTGAACTCAGAGTTGACCAAAGTTACCTCGCTAAACTCCTGAAACCTGCATCGTAGGATACCTCTCTGGTCCATAGACTGCTTACAGGGTAAGAAAACCAATATGTTATTTTGTAATTTGGGTGAACTTGTGGTCGGAACCTGGTAGGATGTAGGATGGGACATAAACCCAACAACTTCAATGACTAATTTCTCTGAACGGGGGGGAAAAAACCCCACCAAATTCACTGAGAATACATTACATAGGATGAAGAAACAATACTCCAAGCAGCAGCTCCATACTACTTGTCAGACACAGATAACTGATACTATATACTCATTGTTGGGGTGGGATTCTTCTTCTTCTGCAGTCGTTTTGTTCAGACCGGAGCAATGTGAGTCTGAGAGAGAGAAGTGCACGACTGTGGTAAACAGTTGAATAAGTACAGTCCTGTTTTATATATAGTATGTGACCTTTCGCATTTGTCTGTGCCTGTCTAGCTGCTGTACGTTTCCATGAATCAATTAAATGAGCCTGTTCTCCTGTCTCTGACAGGGCGAGTGTGTGTTCGTTTGTGTGTGTTTGTGTGTGTTTGTGTGTGTGTGTGTGTGTGTGTGTGTGTGTGTGTGTGTGTGTGTGTGCGCGTGTGTGTATGTGTGTGCATGTTTTCTTGGTGTGTGTGTGAATGTGTATAACACTTGCTCCTAACACAAAGGCACTACACCAGCCAGTACAACAAATGATCTCGCCTATCTACCCCAATTTAAGAGCCAAATAGAGAGGAGAAGTCATGTTGGTTAATGTTGCTACTGACTGCAGAAAGTTCCCTCTCGGGCTCTGTGCTAATGGAGTCATCACTACAGCTGCCCTTTACCAGACCATTCAAAATAGCCTTATATCCTGCTGATGATGATTGGACCTGAGCTGCTTTTCCCGTCTATTAGCCAGCTACACATAATGCTAAAGTGTTGAGTCTCCGGCTAATTCAGAAACATGTCGGTCTCATCCCAAATTGGGCCGTTTCTCAAATGGCACGTTTACTGTCAAATGGTCCTGTTATGACCCCTGTAGTATGCTCCAGTACTGTAGTATCCATGACGTGGTCCTGTTATGACCCATGTAGTATGTTCCAGTACATGTAGTATCCTCTGACGTGGTCCTGGTATGACCCATGTAGTATGTTCCAGTACATGTAGTATCCTCTGACGTAGTATCCTGGTCTGACCCATGTAGTATGTTCCAGTACATGTAGTATCCTATGACGTGGTCCTGGTATGACCCATGTAGTATGTTCCAGTACATGTAGTATCCTCTGACGTGGTCCTGTTATGACCCATGTAGTATGTTCCAGTACATGTAGTATCCTCTGACGTGGTCCTGTTATGACCCATGTAGTATGTTCCAGTACATGTAGTATCCTCTGACGTGGTCCTGGTATGACCCATGTAGTACAGTGGGGAAAAAAAGTATTTAGTCAGCCACCAATTGTGCAAGTTCTCCCACTTAAAAAGATGAGAGAGGCCTGTCATTTTCATCATAGGTACACGTCAACTATGACAGACAAATTGAGATTTTTTTTCCAGAAAATCACATTGTAGGATTTTTTATGAATTTATTTGCAAATTATGGTGGAAAATAAGTATTTGGTCATCTACCAACAAGCAATATTTCTGGCTCTCACAGACCTGTAACTTCTTCTTTAAGAGGCTCCTCTGTCCTCCACTCGTTACCTGTATTAATGGCACCTGTTTGAACTTGTTATCAGTATAAAAGACACCTGTCCACAACCTCAAACAGTCACACTCCAAACTCCACTATGGCCAAGACCAAAGAGCTGTCAAAGGACACCAGAAACAAAATTGTAGACCTGCACCAAGCTGGGAAGACTGAATCTGCAATAGGTAAGCAGCTTGGTTTGAAGAAATCAACTGTGGGAGCAATTATTAGGAAATGGAAGACATACAAGACCACTGATAATCTCCCTCGATCTATGGCTCCACACAAGATCTCACCCGTGGGGTCAAAATGATCACAAGAACGGTGAGCAAAAATCCCAGAAAACACACGGGGGGACCTAGTGAATGACCTGCAGAGAGCTGGGACCAAAGTAACAAAGCCTACCATCAGTAACACACTACGCCGCCAGGGACTCAAATCCTGCAGTGCGAGACGTATCCCCCTGCTTAAGCCAGTACATGTCCAGGCCCGTCTGAAGTTTGCTAGAGTGCATTTGGATGATGCAGAAGAGGATTGGGAGAATGTCATATGGTCGGATGAAACCAAAATATAACTTTTTGGTAAAAACTCAATTCGTCGTGTTTGGAGGACAAAGAATGCTGAGTTGCATCCAAAGAACACCATACCTACTGTGAAGCATGGGGGTGGAAACATCATGCTTTGGGGCTGTTTTTCTGCAAAGGGACCAGGACGACTGATCCGTGTAAAGGAAAGAATGAATGGGGCCATGTATCGTGAGATTTGGAGTAAAAACCTCCTTCCATCAGCAAGGGCATTGAAGATGAAACGTGGCTGGGTCTTTCAGCATGACAATGATCCCAAACACAAACGAAGGAGTGGCTTCGTAAGAAGCATTTCAAGGTCCTGGAGTGGCCTAGCCAGTCTCCAGATCTCAACCCCATAGAAAATCTTTGGAGGGAGTTGAAAGTCTGTGTTGCCCAGCGACAGCCCCAAAACATCACTGCTCTAGAGGAGATCTGCATGGAGGAATGGGCAAAAAATACCAGCAACAGTGTGTGAAAACCTTGTGAAGACTTACAGAAAAACGTTTGACCTGTGTCATTACCAACAAAGGGTATATAACAAAGTATTGAGAAACTTTTGTTATTGACCAAATACTTATTTTCCACCATAATTTGCAAATAAATTCATTAAAAATCCTACAATGTGATTTTCGGATTTTTTTTTTTTCTCAATTTGTCTGTCACAGTTGACGTGTACCTATGATGAAAATTACAGGCCTCTCATTTTTTAAGTGGGAGAACTTGCACAATTGGTGGCTGACTAAATACTTTTTTCCCCACTTTCCAGTACATGTAGTATCATCTGACGTGGTCCTGTTATGACCCATGTGTATGTTCCAGTACATGTAGTATCCTCTGACGTGGTCCTGTTATGACCCATGTAGTATGTTCCAGTACATGTAGTATCCTCTGACGTGGTCCTGTTATGACCCATGTAGTATGTTCCAGTACATGTAGTATCCTCTGACGTGGTCCTGTTATGACCCATGTAGTATGTTCCAGTACATGTAGTATCCTCTGACGTGGTCTGTTATGACCCATGTAGTATGTTCCAGTACATGTAGTATCCTCTGACGTGGTCTGTTATGACCCATGTAGTATGTTCCAGTACATGTAGTATCCTCTGACGTGGTCCTGGTCCTGTTATGACCCATGTAGTATATTCCAGTACATGTAGTATCCTCTGACGTGGTCCTGTTATGACCCTGTTATGACCCATGTAGTATCCTCTGACGTGGTCCCAGTATGACCCCATGTAGTATCCAGTATGTCCTCTGACGTGGTCCTGTTATGACCCATGTAGTATGTTCCAGTACATGTAGTATCCTCTGACGTGGTCCTGTTATGACCCATGTAGTATATTCCAGTACATGTAGTATCCTCTGACATGGTCTGTTATATGTAGTATGTCCCACCCATGACCCATGTAGTATGTTCCAGTACATGTAGTATCCTCTGACGTGGTCCTGGTATGACCCATGTAGTATGTTCCAGTACATGTAGTATCCTCCATGGTCTGTTATGACCCATGTAGTATGTTCCAGTATGTAGTATCCTCTGACGTGGTCCTGTTTTGACCCTGTGACGACGTGTTGAGACGATACTTTAGTACGGCCAATAGATGTGTTATAAGCGTGTCCTCCGACGTGTTGAGACGATACTTTAATAAGGCTAATATATGTGTTATAAGCTTTAATAAGGTTAATAGATGTGTTATTAGCTTTAACAAGGCTAATAGATGTGTTATAAGCTTTAATAAGGCTAATATATGTGTTATAAGCTTTAATAAGGTTAATAGATGTGTTATTAGCTTTAACAAGGCTAATATATGTGTTATAAGCTTTAATAAGGTTAATAGATATGTTATTAGCTTTTACATGGCTAATATAGTTACATTTACATTTTAGTCATTTAGCAGACAGTCTTATCCAGAGAGACTTACAGTTATTGAGTGCATACATTAAATTTTTTTTATACTGGCCCCCCGTAGGAAACGAACCCACAACCTTGGCGTTGCAAACGCCATGCTCTACCAACTGAGCTACATCCCTGCCGGCCATTCCCGCCCCTACCCTGGACGACGCTGGGCCAATTGTGCGCCGCCCCATGGGTCTCCCGGTCGCGGGCCGGCTACGACAGAGCCTGGATTCGAACCAGGATCTCTAGTGGCACAGCTAGCACTGCGATGCAGTGCCTTAGACTGTTCTAAGCTTTAATAAGGTTAATAGATGTGTTATTAGCTTTAACAAGGCTAATAGATGTGTTATAAGCTTTAATAAGGTTAATATATGTGTTATTAACTTTAACAAGGCTAATATATGTGTTATAAGCTTTAATAAGGTTAATAGATGTGTTATTAGCTTTAACAAGGCTAATAGATGTGTTATAAGCTTTAATAAGGCTAATATATGTGTTATAAGCTTTAATAAGGTTAATATATGTGTTATAAGCTTTAATAAGGTTAATAGATGTGTTATAAGCTTTAATAAGGTTAATATATGTGTTATAAGCTTTAATAAGGTTAATAGATGTGTTATAAGGTTTAATAAGTCTAATAGATGTGATATGCTGTGTATCCACCTCAGAGGGCCTGCATCGGAATGAAGCTCCCTCAATCCCTTTCCTGAATTAGAGATCGTGGTCAGGAAAAAGGCCGCTGGTCTGTGCTTTGGTGGTGTGTAGTAAACCTTTCGGGGTGCAGTCGTAAACCTACGTCGTAAACCACAGGCCCTCGTCCTATGATACGGCCTTGGACGAGACAGGGTGCAACATCGGCGGCTGACCTTTTTAAGTACAAACATGTAGAATACAAAATATATTCATGGTTATTCTGGTGTTAGGAGGACAGGATATAAAAAGGACATTTCCAGAAAGGAAACACCGCGTAGAAATATACTTAACCAGTTATTAAATCATGAATAATGCAAGTCTCATAGGTTCTGCTCCTTCAGGGTAGCTCACTGTCCGAGCAAAGCACCTCTTTAAGGAATACCTGGGATAGGATAAAGTAATCCTTCTACCCCCCCTTACCCCAACCCACCCCCCCCCCCCCACCCCAAAAAAGAGAAAAAAAAAATGAAAATAAAAGAATTAAAAAAAATAAAGATACTTTTTTTTTAATAACATTGTAATGTGGTTATCCCACTGGCTATAAGGTGGCACCTATTTGTAAGTCGCTCTGGATAAGAGCATCTGCTAAATGACGTAAATGTAAATGTATAACATTTCCCAGCAGTGAAAACAGAACCGGTGGAACAGGTGGAGGCTGGGGTGGTGCTGGGAGCAAGAAGTAAGCGCAGACTAGCGGTAGCATCAAGCGGCAGCAGGATGTGTGAGCAGACACCAGTCAGTTTAAATGGACTGCCTAATAAGGCGGGCGGGATTGTTACTAGCGTCTAATTGGTGAAGGATCAGCTGATGCGTCAACTGAGGCTGACGCTTGGGTTCCCTTTCTGAAAAGTTTTTTTTTTTTTTTTGGGGGGGGGAGGGGGAGGGGGAGGTGGGCATCAAAGGAAGAGGCCTGCAGCAAAGGTTTGGCCTGCCTCATAACGCTTCATTGTCAAGCTGCTAGAGCCAAGGTTTAGAAGGAAATATGCCCAGGGTGATTGGGCAAAGCTTTATTTTACGCCACACTAGTTATATCGAATTGACATATAAACTTTATTGTGCAAGCGTGATTAAATAGTTATTACATAATTGCTACTTAAGCCTAAGCAAAGGTTGGCCTCAGAAATGAAGATTTAAAGACTGCTAGAGCCAAATATATGAAGTAAATGAATATAATTGGGCAAAGTTATTCTACCAAATATGACGCTATCGTATCCCGTCTTCAGACAAAGCCCTGATGGTCCAAGCCGTTCTTTACAATACAGGAGCCATTTCTTTTCAATACAAGAGGAGCTCTATCCTGCCATGATATGCTTCACAATATTAAAGGTACTACATGTAACAATTCAACAATAAACCGTAACTTGTTGTCAAATTGACTGGGGCCAGCAAATCTCCTGTTGTCAAATTGACTGGGGGCAGCAAATTCCCGTTGTCAAATTGCCTGGGGCCAGCAAATGCCGTCCTTTGTCGTCAAATTGCCTGGGGCCATTCAAATCTCCTGTTGTCAAATTGCCTGGGGCCAGCAAATCTCCAGTTGTCAAATGTGCCAGGGGACAGAAAATCTACTGTCGTCAAAAATTGGCTGGGGCCAGCAAATCTCCTGTTGTCAAATTGCCTGGGGCCAGCAAATCTCCTGTTGTCAAATTGCCTGGGGGCAGCACATTTCTTGTTGTCAAATTGCCTGGGGCCAGCAAATCTCCTGTTGTCAAATTGCCTGGGGCCAGCAAATCTCCTGTCGTCAAATTGCCTGGGGCCAGCAAATCTCCTGTTGTCAAATTGCCTGGGGCTAGCAAATCTCCTGTCGTCAAATTGCCTGGGGCCAGCAAATCTCACTGTCGTCAAATTGCCTGGGGCCAGCAAATCACCTGTTGTCAAATTGCCTGGGGCCAGCAAATCTCCTGTTGTCAAATTGCCCGGGGCCAGCAAATCTCCTGTTGTGTCAAATTGCCTGGGGCCAGCCAAATCTCTTGTTGTCAAATTGCCCGGGGCCAGCAATCTCCTGTTGTCCAAATTGCCTGGGGCCAGCAAAATCTCTTGTTGTCAAATTGCCTGGGGCCAGCAAATCTCCAGTTGTCAAATTGCCTGGGGCCAGCAAATCTCCTGTCGTCAAATTGCCTGGGGCCAGCAAATCTCCTGTTGTCAAATTGCCTGGGGCCAGCAAATCTCCTGTTGTCAAATTGCCTGGGGCCAGCAAATCTCCTGTTGTCAAATTGCCTGGGGCCAGCAAAAATCCTTCCTGTTGTCAATTGCCTGGGGGATAGCAAATCTCCTCGTCGTCAAATCGCCTGGGGCCAGCAAATCTCCTGTCGATCAAATTGCCCTGGGGCCAGCAAATCTCTGTCGTCAAATTGCCTGGGGCCAGCAAATCTCCTGTCGTCAAATTGCCTGGGGCCAGCAAATCACCTGTTGTCAAATTGCCTGGGCCAGCAAAATCTCCTGTTGTCAAATATGCCCGGGGCCAGCAAATTCTCCTGTGTCAAATTGCCTGGGGCCAGCAAATCTCTTGTTGCAAATTGCCTGGGGCCAGCAAATCTCCAGTTGTCAAATTGCCAGGGGCCAGCAAATCTCCTGTCGTCAAATTGCCTGGAGCCAGCAAATCTCCTGTTGTCAAATTGCCTGGGGCCAGCAAATCTCCTGTTGTCAAATTGCCTGGGGCCAGCAAATCTCCTGTTGTCAAATTGCCTGGGGCCAGCAAATCTCCTGTTGTCAAATTGCCTGGGGCTAGCAAATCTCCTGTCGTCAAATTGCCTGGGGCTAAAAATCCTACAATGTGATTTTCTGTTCTCAATTTGGTCTGTCATAGTTGACGTGTACCTATATGAACAGGTTACAGGGCCCTCTATCATCTTTTAAGTGGGAGAAACTTGCACAATGGGGTGCTGACTAATTACTTTTTTGCCCCCACTGTATTTCCATTTATTACTTTCCAACCCCACCATCCCTTTCCCTAATTGGTGAGTAAACCAATGAACAACAATGTTTTAGGCCTCTACTTCATGCTTATACATTACCTTTACATTTTAGTCATTTTAGCAGACACTCTATCCAGAGCGACTTACAGTTAGTGAGTGCATACATTATTAGTTTGATTATTATTATTTTTATTTTTTAATACCCCCACTTGGGAATCGAACACCACAACCCTGGCGTTGCAAACACCATGCTCTACCAACTGAGCGCTACATCCCTGCCGGCCATTCCCTCCCCTACCCTTGGCCAAATTGTGCGCCCACCCCATAGGTCTCCCGGTCGCGGCCGGCTACGACAGAGCACTGGGATTCGAACCAGGGATCGAACCAGGATCTCTAGTGGCACACCGCTAGCACTGCGATGCAATGCCTTAGACCACTGCGCCACTCGGGAGACACTGTACATACTATATACATTTTTATGGACAACAGTCAAGGAATTATATTTTGTTTGTTTTTTACTCCTGAACTTCCTCCGATCATTTTCATGATGTCCATCCGGTTTTGCTTGTATATGCCATATCTTTCTAACTGTGCTCTTTCACAAAAGCTCACAATATATAACCTATATACTTATTATGGACACAGCATTTCTTACACTAGTTATCTTGTTGTTATTAGTAGTTGTTAGTTGTTATTAGTCCCATCCTTCAGCTCAATTCAACAACTCCCCATCTATCTCTTAACACCCGTCCCGTATTTGGATTTTCTATTTGCCATAATAATTTTTCAACTGTACTGTGATTTTTTTACTAAAAATTCTGAACCTTTTGTATTCTCAATGTTTCTACAGTTTGTGAATTGAAAATAAACATTTTTTTTGCTAAAAGTATTATTATATATTTATTGATCGATTGACTGTGACTTTTTCAGATCACCCAGTAGTGCTATCTGCATGTCTCCTTTAAGTCTCTCTCCTACTGCGGTTTCTCCTCCTGCACCTCCAAGGGTATATTTAGACAGATGTTGTGTCATCATTATAACTTCGCTGTCACATGGGACATAAGCTATGCTTTCATCCATAAAAATACAAATAAAGGAATTAAATAAATATACATTCTACCAAATATGACGCTATCGTATCCCATCTTCAGACCTTCAGCCCTGACGGTATTCTGTACAACACGCAGGCTCTACTCTGCCGTTCCCCATGACATTCTGCATCATAATACTATCCTGCCGTCATTCTTCGCCTCCAAGGGTATATTTGTACAGATGTTGTTGAGAAAGAGACATGAGCAAACAGGGCTTGTCACTGTCTGTCTCCTGGGTGCACAACAGCTGTCCCAGTCTGCTAGCAGGAGACAGGAAGGAGGAGGAGGAGGAGGAGGAGGAGGAGGAAGAGGGGGGGAGGGAGGAGGGAGGAGGTGAAGACGCAGGAGGAGGTGAAGAGGCAGGAGGAGGTGGAGAGGCAGGAGGAGGTGGAGAGGCAGGAGGAGGTGAAGAGGCAGGAGGAGGTGGAGAGGCAGGAGGAGGTGGAAAGGCAGGAAGAGGTGGAGGAGGAGGAAGGTGGAGGAGTAGGAAGGTGGAGGAGGAGGAAGGAGGAGGTGAAGAGGCAGGAGGAGGTGAAGAGGTAGGAGGAGAGGGGAGAGGGCAGGAGGGGTGGAGGAGGAGGAAGGTGGAGGAGGAGGAGGAGGAGGGGAAGAGGCAGGAGGAAGAGGAAGAGGAAGGAAGCAGGGGAGGAGGTGAAAAGGCAGGAGGAGGGAGGAGGAGAGGAGAGGTTGGAGGCAGGAGGAGATGAAGAGGCAGGGAGGAGGATGAAGAGAGGAGGAGGAGGAGAGGAGGAGGAGGAGGAGGACGGAGGAGGAGGGAGGAGGTGAAGAGGCAGGAACTGAAGAGGCAATCTCCCGACGTCCTGGCTACCTGGATGGACGTCTCGAATTTCACCTTGGATCTTGAGAGACCTGGCTGGGCAAAAGAAGGAGGTGGTGGTGCACGTTGGGGAAGAAGGACCGGGGGAGGAGGAGGAGGAGGAGGAGGGAGGATGAGAAGGAGAAGGAGGAGGAGGAGGAGGAGGGAAGGAGGAAGAGGAAGGAGGAAGAGGAGGAGGAGGGAGGAGGAGGAGGAGGAGGAGGAAAAGGAGGAGGAGGAGGAGGAGGAGGAGGAGGAGGAGGAGGAGGAGGAGGAGGAGGACGCCCTCTATTACAGCAGGTGTTGTGGGGGTTTCAATTACAAGAAGATCCATGGAGACACCATATTAAGATGTCAGAGTGCCAAACTCCATTGCTCCGTGACAGTTCTCTACCTAGCAGGGAACAGGGGCAGGGGCCTAGTTATGATATTGGAGGGGACCATGGAGTCTCTCAGGAGACTTGTTGGGAACCCTAGCTAAGATCTTTTTTAAACTAGGCATGTCGTTCTAGTCATTTATCAAACATTGGTGGTGAGCAGGCATCTGCCCATGGGCCAACACAGGTTATTATTATCCCTGGTAGATGAGGTACTACTCTTCTGGAACCACTCTCTCTACATGATTATGTTTCAACTATCAGACCATTCTCTTCTTCAGTCTCTACCTCTCTGACCATCTCTCTCCTACTGTAACAGTGATCTAGTCTCTCTACTCTCTGACCATCTCTCCCTACTGTAACAGTTCTATTCTCTCTACTCTCTGACCATCTCTCCCTACTGTAACAGTGATCTAGTCTCTCTACTCTCTGACCATCTCTCCCTACTGTAACAGTGATCTAGTCTCTCTACTCTCTGACCATCTCTCCCTACTGTAACAGTGATCTAGTCTCTCTACTCTCTGACCATCTCTCCCTACTGTAACAGTGATCTAGTCTCTCTACTCTCTGACCCTTGATGATGCAAGGACTTCCTGTTCTCCATTCTGCCCTACGGTCTGCTCAAAGGTCAAAGCCTCACCATCCTCCACAATCGACCAAGTCCCTCTTCTCCCCTTCTCCCCTCTGGAAATCCGGCTCGCCTTATCCCCTTCTCACTCTTCTTACCTTCCTGCTTCTTCCTCATTTCTCTCTCCCCTGTTCTCATCCTCTCGTTCTCTCTCTCCGTCTTCGAGTATCTCTTTCTCCCTCGCTCATCTCTCTCTCTCTGTCTCTGCGCTCCCTCTCCCCTTTCAGCAACTCTCTCTTTGTCTATACCTAACTGTTTCTCCACGCCGTCTCCTTCGCCCGTCCCATCTCTCGCATCTGTCTCTCTCCTCACTCCTATCTCAAATCTCTTCTAACAAGGTATTATCCGTTTCTCCTTCTTCAGAACCCCTCTCGATTTTTCCATCACTCTCTTCCGCTCCCTCTATCTATGCTCTAACCTTTTGCGCCTCTCTCGCTGGCCTCTCTCCTTACGTGCACTCCTTTGCACAGTCTCCTCTCTCTCCATCTATCTCTTGCTAATCTCCCTCCCAATCTACCTCGTCGTCCTTCTCTGTCCTCACCATCTGGTGTTACGACCCGCCCCTCTATATTACCCTTCGTCTCTCTCTACTAATCCTTCTCTCATCCCTTCCCTTCCCTTCTACTCGCCCCCTCTCTTCTCCAACTCTCTCTCCCTCGTCCTCTCTCTCTCCAATCCTCTCTCTCTCTCTCGCTGTATCCTCATCGTTCTTCCTCTCCCTCTGTCTATCCCTCCTTTCTAATTCCTCTATCTTCCTGTCCCTGCCTTCAACAGGTTTTAGTCCTCTCAGTGACCCTACTTATGAAATCCCCCGCAGGTCCAGTACAACTCACACAGAGAGAGAAGTCATTTCTCTCAGGATCAGAGAGAGGAGAGAGAAGAGAGAGAGAGAGAGAGAGAGAGAGATTCCACTCCCCTTTGGAGAAGCCTTTATTACATCTTTCCTGAGAGAGAGAGAGAGAGAGAGAGAGAGAGAGATCCTTCTCTAGAAGAGGAGAGGATGTTCCCCACTACCGAGGGTATTGTGGATCTTTCGTCCTCAGAAGTGCAAAAAAAGAGCAAGATCCCTCCCTCTCTGGAAGAGGGCCTCGAATCTTCCCCTAATAGAATTCCCTTCATTGGATAAAGAGACCCTTTTCCTACATCGTCTCCACTTCCTCGCTCTCCCCACGTATCCCGCTGTATACTCCCCCCCCTAGTCCGTCAAGCAGAACATCATCGCTGTAACCTCCATTTCAACCACTGGTTCACATTCATCTTTAATGGTAATGGAAAACCTGTTCCCTTTCTATGCTCTACAGATGGAACTTGATCTCCCGTCTTCCCCTCACCTTCCCGTGTACATTATCCCTCCCCTTCATCCCTCTCCTTGGCTCCTGAATCGCTTCTCATCCTTCTCCTCTCTCTTCTTCCCCTTCTCCATTTCTCCTCTCCTTCCTTCCCATCCTCGCTCCGCCCTCTCTCATCTCTCTCCTCCCCCCTCTCCCTGACATCCCTCTCCTTCCTTCCCTCCCTCGCTCCTTCTCTCTCTCTTCCGCTCCACGCCCCCTCCCTCCTGATGTCCCTCTCCTTCCTTCCCTCCTCGCTCTCTCTCTCTTCCTCCACCCCCTCTTCCTGACATCCTTTCTCTCGTCCCGTGTAACCCCTCCCTTCCCTCGCTCCTACTCTCTCTCCACCCCCCTCTCCCTGACGTCCTTCTCTCTCCCTCCCTCCCTTCGCTCCTACTCTCTCTCCACCCCCTCTCCCTGACATCCGCTCTCCTTGCTCCTTCCCTCCCTCCGCCTCCTGCTCTCTCTCCCACCCCCACTCTCCCTGACGTCCCCTCCTCTCCCTCCCCTCCCCTCGCTCCTACTATCTCTCTCTCTACATCCCCCTCCTCCCTGACATCCTTCGCTTCTCCCTACTCCCTCCCTCCCTCGCTCCATACTGCTCTACTCTCACTCTCCTCTCCACACCCCTTCTCCTCTCCTGATGTCCGTCTCTTCTTTCTCTCCTCTCTCCGCTCCCTCGCCATCGCATCTCTACTCTCTCCTCCACCCCCCTCTCTGATGTCAGTCTCTCTCCCTCCCTCCCCTACTACTCTCTTCTCACCACCCCCTCTCCGGATGTTCCCCCCTCTATCTCCCTCCCTCGCCACTCTCGCCTTCCTTCACCCCCTTCTTTCCTTGTCCTTCAACTTCCTGTGTAGTGGTGCAGTGGCTTGACAAACGGTATCATCGTGTGTGTGTGTGTGTGCGTGTGTGCTTGACAAGTGGTGGTATCATCCAGGAGAGATCTTGACACGATATTAAGCTATAGTTACAACCCAATACTCCAGTGTGGACCTCGGGGGAAATCTCTCAGATCTGGCAACGCAGCGCTCCTCCATTTTACTGCGGGAGGCAGGTGTCTGCATCACCGAACCAAACAACAATATGATGTTTTTAGTGTGGAAAATGGATCCAAAACGACCATCCCTCCAGGGCCCCTTGTGGAGCTGCATAGTGGCTGGGTCCTACGTGGCTCTTAGCATGTAGCACACTTCTAACCCCTAACCCTATGGCCCTGGTCAAAAGTAGTGCACCACATAGGGTATTAGAGTGTCATTTAGGAAGCAAACCTGAGGCGTCGACTCATGTGATGAGGAATCTGCCTGGTTTTAGCCCAGGGGGATGTTAATTCTGTGACAGGATGAGATATGGTCCCGTTGGTGACAGGTGTGGGCCTAGCCAGGTGCTGCCTCCCGATACTGTCGCGCAATTTATGTCTCCTGGTCTACGCAGCGAGAGGTAGACTGCAGCAGCTGCCGGGACCTTGTGTGGGGAAAGATAAGAGCTTTTAATTAGGATCAAGAGTGTCGTTAATTACTTGGAGGAACCGTTTGAGAGAGAGAGAGAGAGAGAGAGAGAGAGAGGACGAGAGATGCCAGATGAGCGAGAGAGAGAGAGAGAGAGAGAGATGAGGAGAGGAGAGAAATTGTTCGAGAAGGGACGAGAGAGTAGAGGAGAGAGATTGAGAGAGAGAAAGAGCAGATGAGGAGGCGAGAGACGAGAGGCGACAAGAGAGAGAGAGAGAGAGAGAGAGAGAGAGACTGGGAGAGAGAGCTGGTGAGGGAGGAGAGAGAGACGGAGATGAGAGTTAGAGCGAGAGACAGAGAGAGAGTTGGAGAGAGAGAGAGAGAGAGAGAGAGAGACAGAGAGAGAGGAGAGAGAGAGAGAGAGAGAGAAGAGAGAGAGAGAGAAAGAGAGAGAGAAAGAGAGAGAGAGAGAGAGGCAGGCAGTTTGGATAACTTAGAGAGAGAGAGAGAGAGTGTGTGTTTGCCTCTACACCCCCCACTGGACATGCCACTGCTTCACCTCCTGGACATGCCACTGCTCCACCTCCTGGACATGCCACTGCTTTACCTCCTGGACATGCCACTGTGAGTTCAGTGGTTGATATGTTTTGTTACAGCGATGATGCTTCTGCTCTGACCCACTACAGATCGGAGGATACAGAGAATCTTTTATTCTCTGTACCCAACGCACTAGAAGAGACCAGTTTCTTAAAGCCTTTAGCCGTATCCTTATTCTAGTCCTCCTCTGTTCCTCTGGTGATGTAGAGGCTAACCCAGGCCCTGCAGCCCCCAGTATCACTCCTACTCCCCAGGAGCTATCATTTGTTGACTTCTGTAACCGTAAAAGCCTTGTTTTTTTGCATGTTAACATCAGAAGCCTCCTCCCTAAGTTTGAGTTATTCACTGCGTTAGCACACTCCATCAACCCTGATGTTCTAGCAGTGTCTGAATCTTGGCCCAGGTATCCTGGATGGATATCGATCTCATTCCGTCAGTAGAGGATGCCTGGTTGTTCTTTAAAAGTGCTTTCCTCTCAATCTTAAATAAGCATGCCCCATTCAAAAAAAATACAGAACTAAGAACAGATATAGCCCCTGGTTCTCCTCAGACTTGACTGCCCTTGACCAGCACAAAAAACATCCTGTGGCGTACTGCATTAGCATCAAATAGCCCCCCAAGCCCCGCGATATGCAACTTTCAGGGAAGTCAGGAACCAATATGCTCAAGCAGTTAGAAAGAAAGCAAAGGCTAGCTTTTTCAAATTTGCATCCTGTAGCACTGTCACAGTTTCGTCCGAGGCGGCTCCTTCTCCTTGTTCGGGCAGGGCTTCGGCGGGTATCGTCGTCTCGGAGGAGTACTAGCTGCCACCGTTCGATGTTTCATGTTGATTGGTTTTGTCTGTTTGTCACAACCTGTTTATTGTTTAGTTTCATTAGGACCCTATTTAGTTCTCTTGTGTTAGGTCAGGTGTTGTGTGTAATTGTTCTACTGTCGTGTTGTTGTTTGGTCCTCTGTTTTGTGTTGTGTAAGAGAGTCCTGCACGACAGTCTAGTGTGCGTTTGTTTTCGCCTGTGGCCTGTTGCCGTGTTTGGCGTGTACCACGGACTTCACTAAAGACATTTGGCTTTGTATCTCTGTGTCCGGCGTGTGATTCCACGTTCCACTACACTCCACCTTGACAAGCACTAACTCCAAAATGTTTTGGGACACTGTAAAGTCCATGGAGAATAAGAGCACCTCCTCCCAGCTACCCACTGCACTGAGGCTAGGAAACACTATCACCACCGACAAATCTACAATAATCGAGAATTTCAACAAGCATTTTGCTACGGCTGGCCATGCTTTCCACCTGACTACCACTACCCCGGCCACCAGCTCTGCACCCTCCGCTACAACTTGCCCATAACCCCCCTGCGTCTCCTTCACACAAATTCAGACAGCTGATGTTTTGAAAGAACTGCAAAATCTGGACCCCTACAAGTCATCCGGGCTAGACAATCTGGACCCTTTCTTTCAAAAATTAGCAGCCGAAATTATTGCAACCCCTATTACTAGCCTGTTCAACCTCTCTTTCGTAATGTCTGAGATCCCCAGAGATTGGAAAGCTGCTGCGGTCATCCCCCTCTTCAAAGGGGGTGACACTCTAGATCCAAACTGTTACAAACCTATATCCATCCTGCCCTGCCTTTCAAACATTTTTGAAAGCCAAGTTAACAAACAAATCACCGACCATTTCGAATCCCACCGTACCTTCTCCGCTATGCAATCATTTTTCGAGCTGGTCATGGGTGCACTTCAGCCACGCTCAAGGTCCTAAACGATATTATAACCGCGATCGATAATAGACAGTACTGTGCAGCCGTCTTCATCGACCTGGCCAAGGCTTTTGACTCTGTCAACCACTGCATTCTTATTGGCAGACTAAATAGCCTTGGTTTCTCAAATGACTGCCTCGCCTGCTTCACCAACTACTTCTCAGATAGAGTTCAATCTGTCAAATCAGAGGGCCTGTTGTCTGGACCTATGGCAGTCTCTATGGGGGTGCCACGGGGTTCAATTCTCAGGCCGTCTCTTTTCTCCGTGTATATCAATGATGTCGCTCTTGCTGCTGGTGACGCTCAGATCCACCTCTACGCACACGACACCATTTTGTATACATCTGGCCCTTCATTGGACACTGTGTTAGCAAACCTCCAAACGAGCTTCAATGCCATACAACACTCCTTCCGTAGCCTCCAACTGCTCTTAAACACTAGTAAAACTAAATGCATGCTCTTCAATCGAACGCTGATGGCACCCGCCCACCCGACTAGAATCACTACTCTCTGCGGGTCTGACCTAGAGTATGTGGACAACTACAAATACCTAGGTGTCTGGTTAGACTGTAAACTCTCCTTCCAGACTCACATTAAGCATCTCCAATCCAAAGTTAAATCTAGAATCGGCTTCCTATTTCGCAACAAAGCCTCCATCTCTCATGCTGCCAAACATGCCCTCGTAAAACTGACTATCCTACCGATCCTTGACTTCGGCGATGTCATTTACAAAATAGCCTCCAACACTCTACTCAGCAAATTGGATGTAGTCTATCACAGTGCCATCCGTTTTGTCACCAAAGCCCCATACACTACCCACCACTGTGACCTGTACGCTCTTGTTGGCTGGTCCTCACTACATATTCGTCGCCAAACTCACTGGCTCCAGGTCATCTATAAATCACTGCTAGGCAAATCCCCGCCTTATCTTAGTTCATTGGTCACCATAGCAAAACCCACCCGTAGTATGCGCTCCAGCAGGTATATCTCACTGGTCATCCCCAAAGCCAACACCTCCTTTGGCCGCCATTCCTTCCAGTTCTCTGCTGCCAATGACTGGAACGAACTGCAAAAATCTTTGAAGCTGGAGATCTCCCTCACTAACTTTAAGCATCAGTTGTCAGAGCAGCTTACCGATCACTGCACCTGTACACAGCCCATCTGAAATTAGCCCACCCAACTACCTCATCCCCATATTGTTATTTATTTTGCTCATTTGCACCCCAGTATCTCTATTTGCACATCATCTCTTGCACATCTATCATTCCAGTGTTAATACTAAATTGTAATTATTTTGCAATATGGCCTTTATTGCCTTACCTCCATAACTTACTACATTCGCACACACTGTATATATATTTTCTGTTGTATTTTTTGACTTTATGTTTTGTTTTACCCCATATGTAACTCTGTGTTGTTGTTTTTATCGCACTGCTTTGCTTTATCTTGGCCAGGTCGCAGTTGTAAATGAGAACTTGTTCTCAACTGGCTTACCTCGTTAAATAAAGGTGAACAAAAATACAAATAAATAAAAACACTCACAAAGAGAGACGCAGATATGGACGCACACACGCACACACACACACACACACACACTTTCTTTATTTCTTATGGGAAGGAGAGGAAGCGGTGGGCCAAGGAAAGGAAGAGCAGGATTCATTAATTTCTCCCTTTTGTACAAACGAGCTGATGAGGTCATCATTCAGAGCCAGGATGGAACCTGGAGACAGTCTCTGGTTGCCCCCGACAACATGATAAAGACAAGTATTAACGCTTAATTTCCTCAGATTTATCCTTCAGAGAGGAGAGGAGAGGACAGAAGAGAGGAGAGGAGAGGAGAGGAGAGGAGAGGAGAGGAGAGAGAGAGGAGAGGAGAGGAGAGGAGAGGAGAGGAGAGGAGAGGAGAGGAGAGGAGAGGAGAGGGAGAGAGGAGAGGAGAGGAGAGGAGAGGAGAGGAGAGGAGAGGAGAGGACAGAGGAGAAGAGAGGAGATGAGGGACAGAAGAGAGGAGAAGAGAGAGAGAGGAGAGGAAGAGGAGAGGAGAGGAGAGGAGAGGAGAGGAGAGGAGAGAGGAGAGGAGAGGAGAGGAGAGGAGAGGAGAGGAGAGGAGAGGAGAGGAGAGGAGAGGAGAGGAGAGGAGAGGAGAGGAGAGGAGAGGAGAGGAGAGGAGAGGACAGAGGAGAGAGGAGGAGAGGAGGAGGGAGAGGAGAGGAGAGGAGAGGAGAGGAGAGGAGAGGAGAGGAGGAGGAGAGGAGAGGAGAGGAGAGGAGAGGAGAGGAGAGGGAGGCTAGAAGGACAAGAGCAGAGGAGAGGAGAGGAGAGGAGAGGAGAGAGAGAGGAGAGGAGAGGAGAGGGGACAGAGAGGGGAGGAGAGGAGAGGAGTGGAGAGGAGAGGGGAGGGGAGAGGAGAGGGGAGGAGAGGAGGAGAGGAGAGGAGAGGAGAGGAGAGGAGAGGAGAGGAGAGGAGAGGAGAGGAGAGGAGAGGAGAGGAGAGGAGAGGAGAGGAGAGGAGAGGAGAGGAGAGGAGAGGAGAGGAGAGGAGAGGAGAGGAGAGGAGAGGAGAGGAGAGGAGAGGAGAGGAGAGGAGAGGAGAGGAGAGGGGAGGAGAGGTGATACTTTAATCTGGTTGGCATAATTTAGCAGCAAGGCAGAGGATGATATTAATATCCGTTCATGTGCAGTTAGTTTCCACTGTGCTGCTGGGGTTGGGAAACAGACAGACATAGACCTGGGTTCAGATACTATTTGACATATTTCGAATACTTTTAGGGCTTTTTTGTATTGGTTCCTTTGCACCAGGCAAGTTCAATCAAGCACAGCTAAAGTATTAAAACATATTTCAGATAGGATTTGAACCCAGGTCTGGCCAGGCATCACTGCAGTGATCAGTATTTCACAGACTGAGGCTGGAATTGAATCTAGACCAGTGGAGGCTGCTGAGCGGAGGACGGCTCATAATAATGACTGGAATGGAGTCAATGGAATGGTTAGATGTTCTGGTGCCGCTCGGACAGTTTAGGAGGACCTAGTAGCTGAGGACTGTAACTGTAGTTTAGGAGGACCTAGTAGCTGAGGACTGTAACTGTAGTTTAGGAGGACCTAGTAGCTGAGGACTGTAACTGTAGTTTAGGAGGACCTAGTACTGTAACTGAGGACCTGTGAGGAACTGTAGTTTAGGAGGACCTAGTAGCTGAGGACTGTAACTGTAGTAGGAGGACTAGTAGCTAGTGTAACTGGAGGACCTAGTGAGGAGTAACTGTAGAGGACTAGTGTAGGACTGTAACTGTAGTTTAGGAGGACCTAGTAGCTGAGGACTGTAACTGTAGTTTAGGAGGACCTAGTAACTGTGTAGT